>OZ038314.1:40473375-40592954 GCA_964035775.1 Osedax frankpressi | reverse complement strand
ATATGGGAGAATTTATTATAACTTTGGAGCATCAGGATATATATCGGAGAATGGTATTATTTATATAAGAGTGTAATCTGGTAGTACCAACATGAGTCAAGGCACGTCGTTATTGTCACTGCGTCAATGAGGTATCCCTTGCAGATGAAACACAGAAAAGGATCGTTGATCGAAGATTGCTTAACGATAAAATCCTGTTCCGGATCTAGAACAGGGACAAAGTGCATTTTCTTATTCTTTGGTGGCATTATTGCTGGTGAAGACTGCTTCGTAGCTGTAAACAATATTTGTATTCATAAAATAACTTTACCATTTTATCATTAATATTTTAAGATTTAAGTTAGTTAAACTTATTATCATTCAAAAATTAATTAATAAAAATAATAAAATATTACATAAATAAAATACCGGTTTAAAATATCCAAAATAATAATATAATAAATATTAATAAATTATCCTTTATATTTATATTCTTATTAATACAATTTTAGCAGTTTATTAATTATGGAAAATCTAAAATTGTTATAAAAAAATATAATATCTTATTTTTAGAATGTTCAACAAACTTTTTAAATGTAAATAATATTTACATTTAAAGATATTTACTAAATATTATTAAAAATTATATTTATTTAAGTAAAATTAATATTTATAATATTTTCCACAAATTATACATACAAGTTGATATCATATTTCATAATTTAAATAATATCCTAATAAATTAAAAAAGAAAAATAACTTAAAAAATTTACAAATAAGCTATTTTATAAAAGATAAAGGATATGCTTATAATCAATAGACAATACTTATTCTCATATATCATTACAAAGTTAACACAAATTTGAGATTTTTTAATTATAGTTAAGTTTATATTAGGTCATTTTAATTATTGTACAAATGTACCTGTAATGGTTAAAATCAATCTGTGATTAAGTTTAACATTCTGCTTGTTCTTTAAAAATATATGGTATTTCTTTCTAAGAAATATTCATAATTTTGACTAAAATATTGTAAATGTTTATGAATACTTTTGTCATACAAAATTTAATATTTTATAAACATTATATCTCCAAAATGGGACACTTGGAATATATGTATTATTTGTTTATTAGATATAATACAATAGTATAGAGTATTTGTAATTCAATATTATGAAATACAACAATACAAATATCAGTAGATAATGAAGCCTTCTTTCATTCAAATTGATAGAATTTGGTGTAATAAGAATTCATATAGATAATGGATTTTATTTGTTTACAAGTTTGCATACTATTAAATTTACTAAACATTTTGCTTGAATTAAAATAACAATAAAATATCTTATGCATCACTTATATAACTTATATCTAGATCTTAAGGTGCCAATATATTTATAAAAATGTATTACCACTACTCATACTATATATCTTGTATCTATATCCTAGGATTACAATATATTAAAATGATTTACAAATATGATCTAATAAGAGATTGGTTTGATATAAAAGTTTAAAATTCTTTAATGGCGGTATTTTTTCTAAATGTTGTTAATTAAATTGGCATTATATAAGTGTGCTTTATAAGATTAAACCTGATATCTCTGAAGATATATATTTTACCAATAAATATTTCTTTATAAATGATATTAGTGATTCATATATGATATACAAAAATGAATATTATCTATAAAACATAATGAAGAATAACATATGTTATATGGTATTATGTTATATGTTATATTCTCTATTAGGTTATATGTTTTCATATATATTACTTTATTATAAATGTTATAATATACCATATACTATATATAACATTATATATAGTATGCCATTTGTTATATATAATTTTTATAATAACTTGTATGTTTTACATCATGGACAATATTGTATATACAATCATTGAAATAATGTATAAGATCATAATGATTATATCATATAACTATTGTATAACATATTATAATAACACGTTATAATAATATACCATATATGTAACAATTCTACTATCATATATTACTATATTTAAGACATAGTTTTATAATATATATAAAACTATATAGTATTATGAATTATATATTATATAGTTAAATTACTATATTTCAGATATAAACAATTAAACATTAATACATACAATAATACATTATTATATGTAAAATATAAATAAGTCAATTCTCCATTCAAAAGTGTATGTAAATCCTTCAAAATGATACCTTCGTAAACTAATCAATATTATAAATACATATTATAAATTCAATGTTGAATCATAATCTTAATATAGTAACTATAATATATATATAATATTATTTATTGTATATCATAATAACCAAGTAGAATATCATACAAAATTATATTAATTATATAAATTATTAGTAATATAGTTTTGTTTTAAAAATTAATAAAATTTGCACAGACAAACAGATTTTCAAGCATGTATAAAGTATATTTATAATCATAGATTATTAGAATGAAATAATGAGTATTTATAATTAATTTAGATAATAAAGTATTTGATATATTGGATTACTGTATAATTTTTTAATTAGAAAAATGAAAGAAACATTTATATATTTATATAATATTATCATTTTTCTAAAGATGTTATATTTATAATTGTATATGCAAATGAATATATATATTTAAATAGAAGAACTGTTATATTATTTAACATTTTATTTATTGTATTGCTATTGAATACATATTAATTATGATATATATGTGTATTTATGCTTCTTAATTTATTTATAATAATATTATAATACTATATTAACATAATATTAACATAATATCCCGGATAACCGGAAATAGTAGTAGTAGTAGCAGTCAGAAGTAGTAGTAGTAGTAGTAGTAGTAGTAGTAGTAGTAGTAGTAGTCGTAGTAGTAGTAGTAGTAGTAGTAGTAGTAGTAGTAGTAGTAGTAGTAGTAGTAGTAGTAGTAGTAGTAGTAGTAGTAGTAGTAGCAGTAGTTGTAGTAGTAGTAGTAGTAGTAGTAGTAGTAGTAGTAGTAGTAGTAGTAGTAGTAGTAGTAGTAGTAGTAGTAGTAGTAGTAGTAGTAGTAGTAGTAGTAGTAGTAGTAGTAGTAGTAGTAGTAGTAGTAGTAGTAGTAGTAGTAGTAGTAGTAGTAGTAGTAGTAGTAGTAGTAGTAGTAGTAGTAGTAGTAGTAGTAGTAGTAGTACAAACTATAGTCCATCTTAAATAATTGTCATTCTAAACCCAATTAATTCTTGAAATAGTTAATAATTCTTTTATAACAGGTAGTATTCATAATGATCTAAAACATGCCATAGTAATTCCAATTATAAAGAAAGGTAATCTAGATCCCGAATCTCTCTCGAGCTATATACCCATTTCTCAATTATCAATTATATTCAAAAATCGTATTTACTCAACTTAGCGATTATCTAATCAGAAATTGCTTGACTCATATCAGAGTTCTTATACTCGTCACCATAGTACAGAAACAGCAATTCTAAATGTATTTGATAAGGTACTTCAAAGATTTAGTAAACATCGCCCGCATCAGTTCTTTCTTCTAGATTTATCTGCTGCTTTCGATACTATTGATCATGAAATACTTATACGACGTCTAATTGATATAGGTTTACGTACTATGGATCTGCATTGGTTAATATAATTTATTAAGAACAGAACTTTTTCTATTAAAATTGGTAATTCTCTATCAAATCCAGCTCGGTTGACTTCCGGAGTTCCCCAAGGATCAGTATTAGGCCCCTTACTTTTTATAATATATATTATTCCAATATCTCATATCATAAATAAATATCCAACTATTAAATACCACTTATATGCTAATGGTATTATACTTTTTCATAAAGTCCCTCCTCTACTTTCTCAGCATATAGATGTCATATCTAAATGTTCTAATGAATTAAATCACTGGTTAATTATGAATAAACTTTATCTCAATAATAAAAAGTCTGAACTAATTAATGTACCTTCTCATAAAACCATTTATTTTTTTCCAGTAGTTAAAATAGATAATCTAATAATTACACCTAGTGATCAAATAAAATATCTAGGAATAGTTATTAATAATTCTTTTAACCTTAAATCACATATTACTAATATTTCGAAAAAATCAAATTACCAATTAATGAATATACGTAAAATCAGAAAATTGATCACCATTAAACTATGTACATAACTCATAAATTCATTAGCTTTTCACAAATAGATTATTGTATTTCTCTACTCTTCAATTTACCTTCATCACATATAAAACCACTCAATAGAATAATTAAATCAGGTATAATAACTATTTTATGTCAACCCTTAATAGATCATTCTAGTATTTCGATGAGCGCAATAAACCTTAAGATCCTTACCTTCCCTAATCGTCCAGCATATAGACTACTTTGTATCATCCATAAAACATTATATATCATTTTCCCTAAATACTTATTAGAATCTCTAAGTCGCCCTGAAATAACTAGTATTAAACTCCGATCATAAATTGACAATTTTGTATTACAAGCTCATTTATCACAATCATGCCATCAATCACGTTCATTTACCCGCTATGCTCCTATTATATGGAGTAAGCTTCCTCTCTATATAAGATCCACATCAAATCATAATTCATTTAAAAATCTACTTAAATCTTATCTTTTAAATAACACATCATTCCTGTACTAAATTACCAAATCTTCCAAATCTTCTCAAAAACTATGACGTGTTCTTCTACTCTTACTTCTTTTTTTATTTTATTTTATTTGTATATATTTTTTTTCTAGTCGAATAATCCGTATCTCATTACTTTTATAATTATCCATACGTATCCTTATCATCTATAATATTATGCGTATCGCTGGTGTTTTTTTCATGAGACTTGTAATTGCTGATGGGCTTGTGCCATAATGTAGGCTTTTTCTTTTCTTGGTTTTTCACCATACATATTTATATTTCGCCTTGTCCATCTATTGTTCTAATATACACTTATCGGAGCATAATAATGCTATACATTGAGTGTTTAAATAAACCGTTTTGATTGATGATTGATAGTAGTAGTAATATTAGTAGTAGTAGTAGTAGTAGTAGTAGTAGTAGTAGTAGTAGTAGTAGTAGTAGTAGTAGTAGTAGTGGTAGTAGTAGTAGTAGTAGTAGTAGTAGTAGTAGTAGTAGTAGTAGTAGTAGTAGTAGTAGTAGTAGTAGTAGTAGTAGTAGTAGTGGTAGTAGTAGTAGTAGTAGTAGTAGTAGTAGTAGTAGTAGTAGTAGTAGTAGTAGTAGTAGTGGTAGTGGTAGTGGTAGTGGTAGTAGTAGTAGTAGTAGTAGTAGTAGTAGTAGTAGTAGTAGTAGTAGTAGTAGTAGTAGTAGTAGTAGTAGTAGTAGTAGTAGTAGTAGTAGTAGTAGTAGTAGTAGTAGTAGTAGTAGTAGTAGTAGTAGTAGTAGTAGTAGTAGTAGTAGTAGTAGTAGTAGTAGTAGTAGTAGTAGTAGTAGTAGTAGTAGTAGTAGTAGTAGTAGTAGTAGAAGTAGTAGTAGTAGTAGTAGTAGTAGTAGTAGTAGTAGTAGTAGTAGTAGTAGTAGTAGTAGTAGTAGTAGTAGTAATAGTAGTAGTAATAGTAGTAGTAATAATATACAGTATATTATAGTGTATAATGTTTACTTTATATTGTACAGTGGACTAAGCATTCTACTTGAAATAGACAACAACGTAATATACTTTTGATAATAGTTACAATAACTAGATATTCATAATTTATTTGACTAGAACACACATTTCGTTTGACAACGGACATAAATACATTAAAAAAACATATCCGAACTCGTCTACTAATAGCTTATTTCCCACCTAACAATAAATTGTTTTCACACAGAGAAGTCATTAAGATGAAATTAGTAAAATATGTTTATTATACTTACTTTAATTTAAACCACATAAATAAAATAACCATGTAGATGAACCTGCACTTTAAATCAAGAAGTTACAGAATATACATAGGATCCAGAGTTAATTGTTCGTATTAACTTCATCTTAATATATTAAATAATAATTACATATATACCAATGTTAAATAACACTTAATTTTTAAGGAAAAATATAATATTAGGCTTCCAGAACTTCAGAACGAGTATGTAATCAATACAAAAAAGAATAGTACTATTTAATTTTTTATAATTCTCTAATTGATGTTTATATTCGTGTATAACTTTTTATAATAAAATATAATTTAAAATCAAATAAAATATATTTTCTCTTATATTATATAACAAAAAATAGCTTGGATGGTTACTTGAGGTTTTAGCATATTGAATGTACTGACAAAGCATCTGTAAACTGTTACCATACATTGCAAATATCAATATATACAAGGAATGGTAAGAACAACATAACAGAGAATAATATTTATTTATGTAAATTATATTAATTATTTATATTATCATGAGGTGTTATTGTAAATAATATCCTAGATGTGAAATTAAATAGCAAACTCATAGAATATTCAGATTATGATACAATATTATAAAAAACGAAATTAGAAATATAATTATATGTTAACTCATATATTTGTAAATATATTTTAGAATGACGTATTCTCTTTTTGATAAATTGAATTATTTGAACATTGTGATTTGAATAGAGTACAATATATTTATGTTATATATCAGGAGTTGTTCTGTTCATTGAATAGCCTACTATATTATATGTATTCTTATTTTTTAATGATGCACTGGTACATATTTTAAGTGTTCATTTAAAAATAGGTTTTGGTTTGTATTAAATACTTCCGTTATTATTTACCAGTTAAGATTAAATAGAATTTTATATTACTCCATAGCAGTTATTTATGATTTTTTTAATAAAATTTCTTATGTAAATTGTTATTATAAAATTATAATCTACTCAATAAAATTCGTTGTCCAATAATAATAGGATGTTTATATTTATTATTTAAATAAATATTTTACCCTGGATTATTGCAATTTAAATATTATTTTTAAATAATATATACATGATTATAAACTATTAATTTAATTAATTAATTAATTAATTTATATTTAGTAATATTGCGTATATTATTTGATTTCATAACGTATTAAGTTTATAATGCATTGCGTTAGTTATTGATAGAATATATATTAACGAGTAAATATAAATTTAAATTATTTATATTAAAAAAATATATACATATATTAATAATCATTAGTTTATATATTTTATTACATTTATAGTAATTACAATTAAAGAATAGGTTTTCATTTTTAATCATTCAGGATATACCTTGAACTCACTAAATTAATAATTACTATTAATATTCTCATACTATTACTATCATAATATTTAATATCAATTGTTTTTTTTGGATCATGTATACAAGCTGACAGAATAAACATCGTAAACATTTTCCACACTAATATATATATCTGAATCTCAAACTTTACATGATTTGAATATGAATTATTATATTTATTAATATATTTAAATGCCACTCTATTTTTTATTTATATATTTTAAATTTTTTTTTGATATAAAATTAATTATTCTTATTATTTTTGCATAGGTTAATTCCACACATAAAAACTTATTGGTTTCAATATCAGATTACCTATGCTATGATATTAATTTATAATATAATTAAATTATAAATATATCATTTATAATAGTTTTAATATTATTTTGAAGTTAATTTTCAATAAGTATGAAAGGTGAAGTGTTTAAATATCAGACTAAATGCTATTCTATTACTTCATATTGTATTATAATATATATATATATATATATAACTATTCAATATTTAGATATACTATTTAATACATTATAATAAGTTGATACATTCTTTGTATATTTATTCCACAAAATATAATTAATTTTAAATAAACTTAAATATATAATATTTTAAATTTAAATAGAAATAATTATATATGATATATGTATCATATACATTATTTATATTTATATATATTTATGAAGAAATATTATAGTGGATATAGTTTGATATTCGACTGATTCGGCATCCATATTTGGATTTACATATAAAATTACCTTATAACTATTATAATTTATTTAATAGTGTATGCATATGATATATATATATATATATGATTCATATTTATCATTAAATTACAATATGAAGTAAAATTATAATGTATATAGTCTACTATTTGCTACTCTGTGTGTTGTTAACATATTTTTATATCTACATACTATATTCATATATAACAATAATATAATTTAATATCAATAAAAAAGTTAAATTATATAGTTGTCGAAATATTATTTAATTATTTTCATAAATATAGTGATCCTTTTAAAATCATATATAAAAATAAAGAAAATCTATTCAATGAGTTATGGGCTTTATTTTGACTAATTTTCTACACATTACTTTTTTAACACCTAAATCAATTATTTTTTTTAAATGCAATTTTTAATGATATCGTTTAATTTATTGAATTTCTTTGATTAATATGATTGTTATTATTACTGAATTACTATTATTACTGGGTAAGATTTTGTAATATTTTATTTCGTTATTTTGATTAGTGCAAAGTATGATGGAACCCAGGATTAAACCAACCTTTTACCGTGCCATTGTTAGTAATATTATTTCTTTTTATTAAATAAAACATTTACTCACTAATTTGAGTTATTAAAACATTTTTTAATAGACACTTTACTTTATACATGTCATTCTACAGGATTTATATTCATCTGATAGTGACGAGGAGGATACTAAAGATGTTTGTATAACTCACATCAACATAATTAGTAACACACTCATTAGCACATAAATACACATATAACCACACTCATAATACACACACATATATATAGATGTATGTATATATTATTATATTCAAGTATCCAATACAATTATTGTATGTAAAATGGTGTACGTAATATTTTTAAAATATTTCAATTCTATATTCATACAGTATTCATACAAAATAAAGTATATCACACATTCATTAATAAAGTATATCACACATTCATTAATAACTTAACACATATTATACAATGAAAACGAATAAAATAACTCATTTAACACCAAAGGAAATATATTTTCTGCATGCGATGTTATCATATGTAATATTTATTTTATATTATTCTAAAAACTATTGATTACATATCACATTTATTTTTACAAAATTAACATCACTAGAGTGCTGATTAAAAGCTTTACAAAATTTCATTATTGGTATTTAAAAATCTTTTAATTTATTATATTCATTGTTTTATATTAGAAATTATATTTGACTACATCAAAATTATAATAATTATATTTATGTATAGTAAATATATTTTAAACTATATTTTAGTTATTTGTTACATTATTATATTACCCTTTTTATATTTTTAGTTTTATTATTAGACTATTACTCATACATATATGTATATATATATATATATATGTATATATATATATTATATATATGTACTTATATATTTATATATATTTATATAGGTTTTACTTAGAAAAAGAGCGGAAAAGAGAAATGCCAATTCTAGTTTGGGAGAGTTAGTTAATAAATAATAATATTTAACTTTACATTACTTTAGTTTACAGTTAATTAATATAAATGATAATTATTAGTATTCCAATTAGTAATAATAAAAGTTTAAAAAAGTATAATATTTTATTTATTTATACAAATATTTCAACAGAAACAAAATTGTTAAAATTTTAAAAAAAGACAAGGATAATGAAGTTTGTATTGTTATATGTTTTGATATATATTATTCAATTATATAATGATTTTATACATTCTATTTATAATACTTAAAAAAAAATATAAATAGTAACTTATTATTTTGACATAATATACAATTTTATTTTCATTGTAAAGTATGGAGTTCAAAATAGAAATCACTCTCCAAGTAGAAGAAGCGGGAGAAAAATACGTTTACCAGGTAATTATATAAATTAAGTACAATTACAATGGTATTGAATTGATTAATAAATAGTAGTGTATATAATAATATATATAAACGCATATCCAGATGATACCTTTTATTTTATAGATTAACTAGGTATTTTCACAGGTAATAGTTAATATTATTGATTTTAATGGTCTATTTTATTTGCAAAATTTACATTATTAATATTGTTAACATTTAAATCATATATTGAAATTTAAACAATATAAGAATATGTTATATTGTCTCTGATATTTAAAAATAATAATTATTAAATAATAAATTGAATAATTAATATGTATATGTTATGGATTATATTATTTAGGTATGATAATGTAAATATAATTAAAATAAGATTAAAGACTCGATTACATCTATAGAATAACATGGATTTTTGCTATTCTGCATTAATAATTATGAACCGAAAATATGACATTTTATGTTGTTTTGTCAAATATTGTGAAATTATAATTTAAAATTAAAATAGAAAAAATATTTATCTTGATTGTCAAAATCCAGCAATAAATTTATATCGTTTTTTACTTTATTTAATATATATTTTTTTTAAATCAATTATCATTTTAATTTAATTTATAATATTTTTCGTGTTGATTTTATTTATAAATAATATTAGCATTAATGAAGTCTTTGTTTTCACTTAGATTTTTTTGAAAATATCAAATATCTTTTATCATAATTTCCATAACAATGTTGAGTTATTTCAATGTAAAAAAATTTCCTATGAGGTTCAAATCTCGAAAATATATTTTTTAATTTTGTCATCGGATTTGCTGACGAACAAATATTTAAATTCTATTTATAGATAATTTCATTTTAGAATTTAACATATATTAGCTATCCACAAGATTATTGTAAACGGGTGAACTGTTTCAATATTTTAGAATAGTTATAATATAATATGTTTAATTATTTAATTAATTAAGCAATTCATAGTATACCAAAGAAAACAAACAATGTGACCATTATAAATTCATGTATAATTATTTAAAATAAAATATTTTTAACTTTAATTTATTTTTACATTTTACTTTGATAGCTGTTTTTACTTTTATAATATTGATATTGTTATAAATTTGTTATATATTTATTCTTAATTTTAATTTTTGAGTTTCTTTTGTGTTTTTTTTTAATATATTAATCTCCTATTCTGAATTAATATTTATAAATAATTTTATATCATTGATAATAATTGATGTCATGCATTAAATATGTATTAAAACTATGTATTTGCTCAATGTTATTTACTTAATTACTATAGTTACTTAACTCATAACCTATGATATACATATTGATTATATTTTTTTTATTGATATTTTTAATATTTATTATTAAATATGATATTTGTACTAAGGAATATTATTAGTAAATGGGTTGATACTAAATTTATAATATAACTTAGCTCGAATTGAAGATGATTTAACTGGAGAAATAATTGATGACCAGAACATTTTCAACTCTGTTTGTATCATACTTATGAATTTGTAATAATGCTTTTCTGGAGAATTTCATTATATATATATTTTTATTAATATTTGCTGATAATTCAATTTATTGTAATTTACTCAATTAAATTGTTAAAATGTTAAATTGTTAAAAAATTGTTAAAATCATAAAGACATCACATCAATTCAATATGGAGAATGTGTTTTCATACCTCTATATTTTTAATAATTTATCTTGTCTTTGACTACTATAATTTACAGTGTTTCGAAGCATCTAGTGTAGAAATTGATGATGAAGAAGATAACGGAGAAGGCATTAAGAGGCTGGATGAAGATGAAGATATTGATGTAAATTCAGATACCGATAATAATTCACAAGTCTAGTATAAATACAATACTACTCTATAGCTCTAACTTTTGGGTTATTCAAACTTCTGAAGGTGTTTGCAGTTATCATTTCTGATCATGATGACATTTTCTCATTTTCACATTTTATTGATTTTATTGATTTTTCTGTGAACATTTTTGAATTTTATTTTGTATTTTTTTTAAACTTCTCAAAAGTGATTATTTATTGTCAGAAATTGCTTTAATTTTATAAAATTATAGTTTAGATAATATATCTAGAAATCATATTAGACAAGTTACAAATTTTCAATTTTTATATAAGTATATTTAGAAATATTATAAACTAATTTTAATTTGTTAAGAATAATCTAATATAGTATTCAAATATCTATTCAATAAACACATAAAATATAAAATTTATCCTGAATTTAATTATATTCTATTTTGTATAGAATGAAAAGAATTTTATCTTATAAATATCAATTATTAACAATTATTAACAATATTCATATGTAATAAGTTTAAATTTAAATATCATATGATTTTATAATTTAAGTTTCAAATATAATCTGTTTAACAATTGCCTGTTACATGTCCAATAGATTATTTTATAAACTCAATTAACTATCAAAATAGACATACAAAGATATCTATTCTAAAAACCTAAATTCAAACTACTTTGTTCGTACTATATAAATTCTTTGATATATAAACAAATCAGTTTGTAAACAATGAAATAAAATTGTTAATGAACTTACCATTATAAATTTATTCTATTATAATTTTAATTTATATTATAATTTTTCGTTATTTGAAAGTTTCATGGAATCAAATTGTCTGATTTTTGGTAATCATTATTTTTGCTGTAGATTTTGTGTTATTTTGATATAAATGGGCCTGAAAAATGAACATATATAAACATATATAAACAAATATAATTATAATATGTAATATATGAAATAATATGAAATATTTTCTATTGGTCAAAAAAAATTAATTTATATTTTTTATATATAATTTACATCATATATATTACAATTTGTATATAAAGGTATTTACTCTATTTACATTTTATTAATTAATTTATTATTATTCAGATATAATTATCTGAGATATTGAAATAATTTAATTTATAAAATCTGATTATATAAATCATTAAATCTGTGAATAAATTGCTTAAAAAATATATTAATCAGGTATATTTTTATTACAGATTTCGCATAATAAAGATAGAAAAAGAGTAGGTATAAAGTTAAAGGTAAGTTATAATTTCTATTTTTTATAATCCATAAATATAAAGATTTATACAGTAGTTTATTGTATTCATATTTACAATATTACTATTATTCTATTTAATAGATGAAACATAAAAAGAATAGAAAATTACCGCTGGTTCAATTTATTTCTGGGGTAAGTATTTCTGTTTGAAATCTTTCATTATCATTTATTTCTTCATGTTTAAAATTACAAAGTGATTTAATTTAAAATAATAATTTAACAATCAGATCATTTCGAAGAAGAAACATAAAAGTGCCATAGCAAATCATATGTTCAGGAATAGAATTCAAAAGAAGAAACTTATAAAAGAGTCCGCTACCATCAAGGTTTGTGGATTCCACAAATTTTGTGTATGTAAATTATCATGCCAATTTCAATATAAACTAAAATAAATATCGATTTCAGAGTAAACCTAAGACTAAATTATCAAACTTTACGTTTTCCTGTAAATGTGCCTCAACTCCCAGCATTGAAAGTGAAGAGTCAACTTGCCGAGCTCAAATTTACATCCGAAACACAGTTTGTCACTAGAATTGAGTATACATATCTTTATCTTTAAAATATAGATGTTTTCTTATAACATAGTATTTATATTTATGAAATAGCTTTTGATATTCTAATATAGATTTTATATTCATAAAATAACTTTTGTAATTTCAAATTTTAAAAGCAAAAATTTAAAATTTCTACTTTTTTTGTAAAAAATAATTCTTCAATTTGTTTTTATTATAATTTTTTTTTAGAATTGCAAATTATAAGTTTTTGCTTTTGAAGAAATTCTTTTACTTGTGATTTTCCTAAAGATCAGCGGGATCTCTATAATTATTCATTATTTAGGATTCATTTAACCTTTTTATCCATAAGTAGTTGTCTGAAATTCTGTAAAAATTATGTTATATATAAAATACTGATTATTTAATTTGCACATTAACTGTATAAATACTCTGCTAATTACTTTTGCCAGTTTTATATACTATAAAAATACATTATTCCAGTCATTTACAATCTATTTGTCAGGATGGAAACATGAAAGTTCGATCACTGAAATTAAAGTCCTGCAGCAGAAAATCTAAGGAGGCCAAAGTACACTCCGCATCCGCTTCCTGTCCAGATATACCTCTCTGCGAAGCCCATTATAATAACATAAGGCAACACGAAGCTTGTCCTATCTGTGGACACATCTGTAACAGTGTTAGTCAACGGGTTGACTTTATTGGACGTCGGTAGAGGAAATTGCTTTTTCTAGATATGCGATTTAATCATTAGTTGAAGCTCTGTGTCCGGAGCTTGTAGAAGGAGCTTGGTATGGTAGGATTAGGTAGAGCTACGATGGTCAAGATTCTACAAATGGGGGTGGAATTGTAAGAATGAGGTTCAGAAAGCTAGTCGATTAGCTGGTAGGGTTAATGAAGCTATCACTTATGTTTATAACTTTAAAGTATACAATTCATACATTGGCACTCTTCACTTATAAGAATTGAATAACATCTGAGATTATTTTTGTAAAGTTTGTGAGTTTTGCAATATTATACTTTACTTTCAATTTGCTTATTCATGATCTGCAGGGCAAGTTCTTTATTTGCATTGCTAGACTGCCGGAGAGACATTACTACTGTCTTGATCATGATTGTTACAACAGCAGTGGTCAATTGACCTGTCCTCACTGCAACTCCACTACCCAACAGAAACACATCTATGCTTACTCCCAGGTTAGGATTATACATTATAACAATAGTAATTCATTAAAATAACATTAAAATAAAATAGATTTTAATTAAATTTAGATATATTATGTAATATTACATCACTAGGGAGAACAAAGGTCCTTTAAATGCATGGAAATCAAGTTAGTTAATATTATCATTATTAATTATTACTATTTACATTGTACCTTTATTTTACTATTAATATATCGCAATGTGAAATTTGATGTTGCACTTCGAAGTCTGATTCCTCTACAGTGAATAACACATTACACGACACCCTATCCTACCGTCACAAGTCTACCAATCACTCTTTCACTATTTCCTCTCCCCCAGGAATGGAACTTCTTTCAAGAAGCCTCGATCAGATAAATCTGCGAACAACAATGCGATTCAACTCCCTCACGTCAAACAAAGAACTTACAAACTTACGGCCTACGCAAACAAGTCTAACAATGGTAATGTGTCGAGATGTATTCGAAGGTCAAGAGTAAATATAACTTCTATTATTAAATTGTGTTTTTAATGTTTCTAGATTGTACTGATATTTTTACATTGAAAGAAATGAACAAACTAACTGACATCCTTTTGAAACCCAGGTGTGTGGAAATGTAGGTGTTTAGGTGTGTTTATGTAGGTGTTTAGGTGTGTTTATGTAGGTGTGTGGATATGTAGGTGTTTAGGTGTGTGTTTATGTAGGTGTGTGGATATGTAGGTGTTTAGGTGTGGACATGTAGGTGTGTGGATATGTAGGTGTTTAGGTGTGTTTATGTAGGTGTGTGGATATGTAGGTGTTTAGGTGTGTGTTTATGTAGGTGTGTGGATATGTAGGTGTTTAGGTGTGTGTTTATGTAGGTGTGTGGATATGTAGGTGTTTAGGTGTGTTTATGTAGGTGTTTAGGTGTGTTTATGTAGGTGTGTGGATATGTAGGTGTTTAGGTGTGTGTTTATGTAGGTGTGTGGATATGTAGGTGTTTAGGTGTGTTTATGTAGGTGTGTGGATATGTAGGTGTTTAGGTGTGTGTTTATGTAGGTGTGTGGATATGTAGGTGTTTAGGTGTGGACATGTAGGTGTGTGGATATGTAGGTGTTTAGGTGTGTTTATGTAGGTGTGTGGATATGTAGGTGTTTAGGTGTGTGTTTATGTAGGTATGTGGATATGTAGGTGTTTAGGTGTGTGTTTATGTAGGTGTGTGGATATGTAGGTGTTTAGGTGTGGACATGTAGGTGTGTGGATATGTAGGTGTTTAGGTGTGTTTATGTAGGTGTGTGGATATGTAGGTGTTTAGGTGTGTGTTTATGTAGGTGTGTGGATATGTAGGTGTTTAGGTGTGGACATGTAGGTGTGTGGATATGTAGGTGTTTAGGTGTGTTTATGTAGGTGTGTGGATATGTAGGTGTTTAGGTGTGTTTATGTAGGTGTGTGGACATGTAGGTGTGTGGATATGTAGGTGTTTAGGTGTATGTAGGTGTGTGGATATGTAGGTATTTAGGTGTGTTTATGTAGGTGTGTGGATATGTAGGTGTTTAGGTGTAGACATGTAGGTGTGTGGATATGTAGGTGTTTAGGTGTGTTTATGTAGGTGTGTGTTTATGTAGGTGTTTAGGTGTGTTTATGTAGGTGTATGGATATGTAGGTGTTTAGGTGTGTTTATGTAGGTGTGTTTATGTAGGTGTGTGTAGGTGTGTGTAGGTGTGTAGGTGTGTTTTTATGTAGGTGTGTGGATATGTAGGTGTTTAGGTGTGGACATGTAGGTGTTTAGGTGTGTTTATGTAGGTGTGTGGATATGTAGGTGTTTAGGTGTGTTTATGTAGGTGTGTGTAGGTGTGTGTAGGTGTGTGAAGGTGTGTGAAGGTGTGTGTAGGTGTGTGAAGGTGTGTAGGCGTGTGAATTGTGAGTAACTATTTTAAAATATATATTATTTTATATGAAATTAAATTATTACGAATTCCAATTCTAATTATTCTTTATCTCATCCATTAACCAAAACTTACCAATACTTGCCAATACTTGCCAATACTTACCAATACTTGCCAATACTTGCCAATACTTACCAATACTTGCCAATACTTGCCAATACTTACCAATACTTGCCAATACTTGCCAATACTTGCCAATACTTGCCAATACTTGCCAATACTTGCCAATACTTGCCAATACTTACCAATACTTTCTAATACTTGCTAATACTTGCCAATACTTGCCAATACTTGCCAATACTTACCAATACTTGCCAATACTTGCCAATACTTGCTAATATTAACTTGCAATACTTTATACATCCCTTATAGAATTATTTCTAAAGTGAGGACTTTGAAAGCATTTTACACAGCATGTTCCAATGGAGATATTACTAGGATATTGTCATTGATTAGTTTGTAAATATAGCAATTTATATCCATTTTATAATATATAATTAATATCACTGAGATATTCACAAGTCTATTATAATATAATATATTTATTATAATATAATATACATATTATAATCTATTATAATATAACTATTATATTTATTTATTAATTATTTTAATTAAAAATATATAATATAATTATAAATAATTTTTTGTAGTTTTAACTTTTGTAATATAATTACACTTACTCTTAACCTCCCTTTCTAGCTCTCATCTGAACCTTAACCTCCCTTTCTAACTCTCATCTGAACCTTAACCTCCCTTTCTAACTCTCATCTGAACCTTAATATCCCTTTCTAACTCTCATTTGAACCTTAACCTCCCTTTCTAACTCTCATCTGAACCTTAACATCCCTTTCTAACTCTCATTTGAACCTTAACCTCCCTTTCTAACTCTCATTTGAACCTTAACCTCCCTTTCTAACTCTCATCTGAACCTTAACATCCCTTTCTAACTCTCATTTGAACCTTAACCTCCCTTTCTAACTCTCATTTGAACTTTAACCTCCCTTTCTAACTCTCATTTGAACCTTAATCTCCCTTTCTAACTCTCAATTCGAACCTTAACCTCCCTTTCTAACTCTAATTCGAACCTTAACCTCCCTTTCTAACTCTCATTTGAACCTTAACCTCCCTTTCTAACTCTCATCTGAACCTTAACCACCCTTTCTAACTCTCATTTGAACCTTAACCTCCCTTTCTAACTCTCATTTGAACCTTAACCTCCCTTTCTAACTCTCATCTGAACCTTAACCTCACTTTCTAACTCTCATTTGAACCTTAACCTCCCTTTCTAACTCTCATTTGAACCTTAACCTCCCTTTCTAACTCTCATCTGAACCTTAACCTCACTTTCTAACTCTCATTTGAAACTTAATCTCCCTTTCTAACAATCAATTCGAACCTTAACCTCCCTTTATAACTCTCATTTGAACCTTAACCTCCCTTTCTAACTCTCATCTGAACCGTAACCTCCCTTTCTAACTCTCATTTGAACCTTAACCTCCCTTTCTAACTCTCATCTGAACCTTAACCTCACTTTCTAACTCTCATTTGAACCTTAACCTCCCTTTCTAACTCTCATTTGAACCTTAACCTCCCTTTCTAACTCTCATTTGAACCTTTACCTCCCTTTCTAACTCTCATCTGAACCTTAACCTCCCTTTCTAACTCTCATCTGAACCTTAACCTCACTTTCTAACTCTCATTTGAACCTTAATCTCCCTTTCTAACAATCAATTCAAACCTTAACCTCCCTTTCTAACTCTCATTTGAACCTTAACCTCCCTTTCTAACTCTCATCTGAACCTTAACCTCCCTTTCTAACTCTCATTTGAACCTTAACCTCCCTTTCTAACTCTCATTTGAACCTTAACCTCCCTTTCTAACTCTCATCTGAACCTTAACCTCACTTTCTAGCTCTCATCTGAACCTTAACCTCCCTTTCTAACTCTCATTTGAACCTTAACCTCCCTTTCTAACTCTCATCTGAACTTTAACCTCACTTTCTAACTCTCATTTGAACCTTAACCTCCCATTCTAACTCTCATCTGAACCTTAACCTCCCTTTCTAACTCTCATTTGAACCTTAACCTCCCTTTCTAACTCTCATTTGAACTTTAACCTCCCTTTCTAACTCTCATTTGAACCTTAATCTCCCTTTCTAACTCTCAATTCGAACCTTAACCTCCCTTTCTAACTCTAATTCGAACCTTAACCTCCCTTTCTAACTCTCATTTGAACCTTAACCTCCCTTTCTAACTCTCATTTGAACCTTAACCTCCCTTTCTAACTCTCATTTGAACCTTAATCTCCCTTTCTAACTCTCATTTGAACCTTAACCTCCCTTTCTAACTCTCATCTGAACCTTAACCTCCCTTTCTAACTCTCATCTGAACCTTAACCTCACTTTCTAACTCTCATTTGAACCTTAATCTCCCTTTCTAACAATCAATTCGAACCTTAACCTCCCTTTCTAACTCTCATTTGAACCTTAACCTCCCTTTCTAACTCTCATCTGAACCTTAACCTCCCTTTCTAACTCTCATTTAAATCTTAACCTCCCTTTCTAACTCTCATTTGAACCTTAACCTCCCTTTCTAACTCTCATCTGAACCTTAACCTCACTTTCTAACTCTCATTTGAACCTTTACCTCCCTTTCTAACTCTCATCTGAACCTTAACCTCCCTTTCTAACTCTCATCTGAACCTTAACCTCACTTTCTAACTCTCATTTGAACCTTAATTTCCCTTTCTAACAATCAATTCAAACCTTAACCTCCCTTTCTAACTCTCATTTGAACCTTAGCCTCCCTTTCTAACTCTCATCTGAACCTTAACCTCCCTTTCTAACTCTCATTTGAACCTTAACCTCCCTTTCTAACTCTCATTTGAACCTTAACCCCCCTTTCTAACTCTCATTTGAACCTTAACCTCCCTTTCTAACTCTCATCTGAACCTTAACCTCACTTTCTAACTCTCATTTGAACTTTTACCTCCCTTTCTAACTCTCATCTGAACCTTAACCTCCCTTTCTAACTCTCATTTGAACCTTAACCTCCCTTTCTAACTCTCATCTGAACCTTAACCTCACTTTCTAACTCTCATTTGAACCTTAACCTCCCATTCTAACTCTCATCTGAACCTTAACCTCCCTTTCTAACTCTCATTTGAACCTTAACCTCCCTTTCTAACTCTCATTTGAACTTTAACCTCCCTTTCTAACTCTCATTTGAACCTTAATCTCCCTTTCTAACTCTCAATTCGAACCTTAACCTCCCTTTCTAACTCTAATTCGAACCTTAACCTCCCTTTCTAACTCTCATTTGAACCTTAATCTCCCTTTCTAACTCTCATTTGAACTTTAACCTCCCTTTCTAACTCTCATTTGAACCTTAATCTCCCTTTCTAACTCTCAATTCGAACCTTAACCTCCCTTTCTAACTCTAATTCGAACCTTAACCTCCCTTTCTAACTCTCATTTGAACCTTAATCTCCCTTTCTAACTCTCAATTCGAACCTTAACCTCCCTTTCAAACTCTAATTCAAACTTAACCTCCCTTTCTAACTCTCATTTGAACCTTAACCTCCTTTTCTAACTCTTAGTTGAACCTTAACCTCCCTTTCTAACTCTCATTTGAACCGTAACCTCCCTTTCTAACTCTCATTTGAACCTTAACCTCCCTTTCTAACTCTCACTTGAACCTTAACCTCCCTTTCTAACTCTCATTTGAACCCTAACCTCCCTTTCTAACTCTCATTTGAACCTTAATCTCCTTTTCTAACTCTCATTTGAACCTTAATCTCCCTTTCTAACTCTCAATTTGAACCTTAACCTCCCTTTCTAACTCTCAATTCGAACCTTAACCTCCCTTTCAAACTCTAATTCAAACTTAACCTCCCTTTCTAACTCTCATTTGAACCTTAACCTCCTTTTCTAACTCTTAGTTGAACCTTAACCTCCCTTTCTAACTCTCATTTGAACCGTAACCTCCCTTTCTAACTCTCATTTGAACCTTAACCTCCCTTTCTAACTCTCACTTGAACCTTAACCTCCCTTTCTAACTCTTATTTGAACTTTAACCTACCTTTCTAACTCTCATTTGAACTCTAACCTCCCTTTCTAACTCTCATTTGGATCTTGACCTATTCCATCAGATCATGTGAACCTGAATATGTCTCTACCGGAATTCAACAACCAATCACCACTTCATGCTGTAGCCATTAATGGAGATATATTTTGTATGGAAATCCTTTTAAATGTTAGAAAACTTTAAGATTGTTTTATCATAAAGATCTTTTTAAAGAGATATCTTTGTTTATAATTGATGACTATATTTATTTTTTATCTTATTTTTGAATTTCAATAATTTTATGATTAGCCCATGCCCCATAACAATAATCATGACCTTTGACCCCAGTACAGCGTCTGTTATTAAAACACTTGCCATTCCCTCTGACCCCAGCACAATGCCTGTTATGAAAGCGTTAATGATGACTTGGAGACGCCCTTGATGTTAGCAATAAAACACTGTCATACCCGGGCTGCCATCTTCCTCATGTCCTACAGTGACCAGGCAGACCTTACCAGGGTTAGAGAGCAGTTAGATAATAGGGTTTGTTATCGAAATGGATTTCTATTGTAATAATTTCTCTATTTCAAATATTATTCTCTAAATTCTCTGTAAATAATTTAAATAATCAATTTAATATTCTATTTATTTATTTATATTATTACTTTGTACAGATATAAATACATTATTACTTTGTACAGATATAAATACATTATTACTTTGTACAGATATAAATACATTATTACTTTGTACAGATATAAATACATTATTACTTTGTACAGATATAAATACATTATTACTTTGTACAGATATAAATACATTATTACTTTGTACAGATATAAATACATTATTACTTTGTACAGATATAAATACATTATTACTTTGTACAGATATAAATACATTATTACTTTGTACAGATATAAATACATTATTACTTTGTACAGATATAAATACATTATTACTTTGTACAGATATAAATACATTATTACTTTGTACAGATATAAATACATTATTACTTTGTACAGATATAAATACATTATTACTTTGTACAGATATAAATACATTATTACTTTGTACAGATATAAATACATTATTACTTTGTACAGATATAAGTACATTTAGAAATATACCTATTATATAACTCCTATATCCCTCCATTAAACCTATAGCCCCTCCTATAGACCCCCTATAGATCCTATATACCTACTATATATGTCATATTGACCTATTATATAACTCCTATATCCCTCCATTAGACCTATAGCCCCTCCTATAGACCCCTTATAGATCATATATACCTACTATAGACCTATTATATAACTCCTATATCCCTCCATTAGACCTATAGACCCCTTATAGATCCTATATACCTACTATAGACCTATAGCCCCTCATATAGACCCCCTATAGTATCCTAACACCAGCTCCCCCTATAGGATAAAGATGGACTCACTCCTTTTCATTTTGCTTGCAGATTTGGAAATATAGATGTTGCAACTTATTTGCTAGCTCATTATAGCTTTGATATAAACACCCAGGTCTAGTACCCCACTATTGTTTCTATTAGAGTCCTTTCGCAGTAATATGGGACTCCTAGTAGGATCTCATTAGGTTCATATTAAGGTCCTAATTTGGAACTATTGTGGTCCTATTCTATTAGTACCATTATCACAATCAATTACATTATAATATTTGCAAAATATTTAATTCATATCATTTTCTTTATTTAAATTAAAATACTTATTTTTCCTCAAGTTCGCTGGATATTATTATCTAATGTAGGTCAGAATACAATACTATTGTTTCAGGACTTTGGGGGTTATACAGCTCTAGTGTGGGCTACGGAAAGCAGTCACCTTCATATGGTTTTGTTCCTTCTCGCAAATTCTGCGAATCCCATGATATTGGACGACGTTAGAGATTGCACAATCATCTATATTGCATCATCGTCACTATTGCATCGACGTCACGTTCCTTCACATTATAGGACTTGAACTCTGGCCTACATTGGGCTGCATATTGCGGGTCATTGTCCATTCTTCAGATTTTCATTGAAATTTGTATACTTAACGATGTCAACTTGGCCGGAGACACTCCTCTGTAAGTATGAAGTTAATTCAGGCTATTGTTACTATTCATGGTAATACTTTGGGCTAGATATCAGTACTAGAGTACAGTACTCACTCATTTGTTAGTACTCTGGACTCTATGTAATTTTTAAGGACAATTCTACTCTAAAAATGTTACCAACAGCCTAAATTCTTATCAATTATTTCTGTTATTGATTTTATATTTCTCATTAAATAAAAACATACAATAAGCCTTTAATATTTAGGAGGGGTGGGATAAAGTGAGGACGATATCAAATTCATTATGTATTATTGTATAGTAATAAATTAATATTAATTTTAATATTTTTTAACAATATAAAATGATTATAAATATAATAAAATTAAAATCGGTGAAAACTGTGTTTTTAGGCACATTGCAATCAGACAGAATAATTTTGAAGCAGTTGAGTTAGTTATTAAAATTCCTACATGTTTACACTCTAAAGTGTAAGTTTACCCATCAAAAGTGTAAGTTTACACCCTAAAGTGTAAGTTTACACATCAAAAGTGTAAGTTTACACATCAAAAGTGTAAGTTTACACCGTAAAATGTAAGTTTACACCCTAAAGTGTAAGTTTATACCCTAAAGTGTAAGTTTACACCCAAAAGTGTAAATTTACACACTAAAGATGTACATTTACCCATCAAAAGTATAAGTTTACACCCTAAAATGTAAGTTTACACCCAAAAGTGTAAGTTAACACCCAAAAAATATAAGTTTACATTCTAAAGTGTAAGTTTACACCCAAAAGTGTAAGTTTACACCCTAAAGTGTAAGTTTACACCCTAAAGTGTAAGTTTATACCCAAAAGTGTAAGTTGACACCCAAAAGTGTAGGTTTACACCCTAAAGTGTAAGTTTACACCCAAAAGTGTAAGTTTACACCATAAAGTGTAAGTTTACCCATCAAAAGTGTAATTTTACACATAAAAGTGTATGTTTACACCCTAAAGTGTAAGTTTACACCCTAAAGTGTAAGTTTACACCCTAAAGTGTAAGTTTACACCCTAAAGTGTAAGTTTATACCCAAAAGTGTAAGTTTACACCCTAAAGTGTAAGTTTATACCCAAAAGTGTAAGTTTACACTCAAAAGTGTAGGTTTACACCCTAAAGTGTAAGTTTACACCCTAAAGTGTAAATTTACACATCCATATTCTTACAAATATTATTCTGAATTTTTTCTTGTTTCCTTACTTCAAATTAATATTGTTTTAATATTAGGTTTCTTATAAACAAAGGCGCTGATATCTCTTATAAGAACAATGAAAAACTTACACCTCTGCAGGTATGTCCTTTATTTCTTAATAGAATACATGTAATAGGATTTACAATACATTATATTTATTAATTCATTAATTGATTAATTAATTGCAAAACTAATTCCATATACTTCAAAGGTTTAATATTAGTAATTTATAAATTGAATTAAAGATACTAAATTAAGTATTAAAACCTTGTCAACCCTTTTACTAACATTTCCAAACCTTTTCTTAACATCTCCAATTCTTTTCTTAACATTTTCATGTGTTTTCGAAAATGCGTTATTTTATAGATTTGTCTAAGTCCTGATTCAGAAATTGCAAATTTTATAAAAATGAAAGAAATAGAACAAATAAAAAATAATACTTTGCAAATAAAGAAAAAATACTTATCCAGGTTACCTACTTAACTAAACTTAAAATATACACATCTCTCTAACCAAGTTACAACTACAATAGACTAACCTTATATCATTTACTCACCTGATCCATATTCCTGCAACCTCCCTCAAATCATTTCCCCATTTTTCCTTTATCCAAATACACATACCTTATTGAAACATCAACAAAGAATGAACACTTCTTCTATAACTCGTAATTTCCTATCTTTCCTCCTACCCTCCTTCCCTCCTTATTCCAGATATCTTGCCTCCTCATCTGCACAACAACATTCCATTATATCCAATAACCCCACTAATTTAATCCTTCCAATAACAACTATATCCTCCAACCTCTTACTTACCCCATTATCCCTTGATTACCCTCCCAAGTCTCTAGCCTGCTCAATACTTACCTTAATTCAATTCCTGGGCCTTTTCCCTCCCCTTAGTGATATCTCTAACACAAAAGAACCTGTTCCCATTCCGTGTGTTAATGAAATTGATGAGTGTCAGCTTCCCACTAATTACTCGTATATTACAACTAACGCTGAAACTCGACACATGGGAATTCAACGTTCCATCATTAGTCTTAAGGTGTGTATGATTACTCTCTTCTTTATTATAGAGTAAAGTTACTCCTTTTCACACTCTTCTCTTTATTACAGAGTAAAGTTAATCCTTTTCATACTATTCTCTTTATTACAGAGTAAAGTTACTCCTTTTCACACTCTTCTCTTTATTACAGAGTAAAGTTACTCCTTTTCACACTCTTCTCTTTATTACAGAGTAAAGTTACTCCTTTTCACACTCTTCTCTTTATTACCGAGTAAAGTTACTCCTTTTCATAGTCTTCTCTTTATTACAGAGTAAAGTTACTCCTTTTCACACTCTTCTCTTTATTACAGAGTAAAGTTACTCCTTTTCACAGTATTCTCTTTATTACCGAGTAAAGTTACTCCTTTTCACAGTCTTCTCTTTATTACAGAGTAAAGTTACTCCTTTTCACAGTCTTCTCTTTATTACAGAGTAAAGTTACTCCTTTTCACAGTCTTCTCTTTATTACAGAGTAAAGTTACTCCTTTTCACAGTCTTCTCTTTATTACAGAGTAAAGTTACTCCTTTTCACAGTATTCTCTTTATTACCGAGTAAAGTTACTCCTTTTCATAGTCTTCTCTTTATTACAGAGTAAAGTTACTCCTTTTCACACTCTTCTCTTTATTACAGAGTAAAGTTACTCCTTTTCACAGTATTCTCTTTATTACCGAGTAAAGTTACTCCTTTTCACAGTCTTCTCTTTATTACAGAGTAAAGTTACTCCTTTTCACAGTCTTCTCTTTATTACAGAGTAAAGTTACTCCTTTTCACAGTCTTCTCTTTATTACAGAGTAAAGTTACTCCTTTTCACACTCTTCTCTTTATTACAGAGTAAAGTTACTCCTTTTCACAGTATTCTCTTTATTACCGAGTAAAGTTACTCCTTTTCATAGTCTTCTCTTTATTACAGAGTAAAGTTACTCCTTTTCACACTCTTCTCTTTATTACAGAGTAAAGTTACTCCTTTTCACAGTATTCTCTTTATTACCGAGTAAAGTTACTCCTTTTCACAGTCTTCTCTTTATTACAGAGTAAAGTTACTCCTTTTCACAGTCTTCTCTTTATTACAGAGTAAAGTTACTCCTTTTCACAGTCTTCTCTTTATTACAGAGTAAAGTTACCTGAATTAAATAAATGTTTAATTTATTCAATTTCATAATCTACACTTAATTAAATTTGGCTAAACTTGGAGTGACACTTTTTAGTGTAAATGTTTAATTTCAGAGTTGTCAGTGTAAAGGATCCGGTTGCTACAAGTGTTTCTGTTCTGTGAAGGATACTTACACTGAACACTGCTACTACACCAAGGTACTACACTGGCTTTAACTACGCTAGCTAGGCATTGTCTACAATGACCTTGACATTTACAGAGAGGTCAACTCATCGACAACTTCGACTATCTGGATCCTCCTCATATCTTCGAATGTAATCACCTTTGTCTATGTAGAAATGATTGTTTGAATAGAGTGGTACAGAAGGGAGGAAAGTTAGTGATGTGTTACCCACACACACGCGCACACACACACGCACACGCACACGCATACATACCTTCACACAGACACGCACACACGAACACACACACATACCTTCACACACACACATAGACATACACACACGCGCACACACACATACCTTCACACAGACACACACACACACACACACACACACACACACACATACACATACCTTCACACAGACACACACACACACACACACACACACACACACATACACACACATACCTTCACACAGACACGAACACACACACATACCTTCACACAGATACGCACACGCAAATACCTTCATACACACACATACCTTCACACACACACATACATATTCACACACACACGAACACACACACACACACGCACCCACACATACCTTCACACACACACATAGACATACACACACGCGCACACACATACCTTCACACAGACACACACACACACACACACACACACACACATACACATACCTTCACACAGACACACACACACACACACACACACACACACACACACATACACACACATACCTTCACACAGACACGAACACACACACATACCTTCACACAGATACGCACACGCAAATACCTTCATACACACACATACCTTCACACACACACATACATATTCACACACACACGAACACACACGCACACGCGCACCCACACATACCTTCACACACACACATAGACATACACACACGCGCACACACACATACCTTCACACAGACACACACACACACACACACACACACACACACACACACATACACATACCTTCACACAGACACACACACACACACACACACACACACACACACATACACACACATACCTTCACACAGACACGAACACACACACATACCTTCACACAGATACGCACACGCAAATACCTTCATACACACACATACCTTCACACACACACATACATATTCACACACACACGAACACACACACACACACGCACCCACACATACCTTCACACACACACATAGACATACACACACGCGCACACACATACCTTCACACAGACACACACACACACACACACACACACACACACACATACACATACCTTCACACAGACACACACACACACACACACACACACACACATACCTTCACACAGACACGAACACACACACATACCTTCACACAGATACGCACACGCAAATACCTTCATACACACACATACCTTCATACACACACACACGAACACACACACGAACACACACACATACCTTCACACAGACATACACACACCTGCACACACACATACCTTCACACAGACACACACACACATACTCACAAATACCTTCACACACAAACATACACATTCACACACACTCACACACACATACACATACACGCACACACACATACCTTCACACAGACACGCACACACCTACACACACGCGCACACACACATACCTTCACACAGACACGCACACACCTACACACACACGCACACACACATACCTTCACACAGACACACATGAAAACACATACTCACAAATACCTTCACACATACACATACACATTCACACACACTCACACATACACATACACGCACACACACATACCTTCACACAGACACGCTCACGCAAATACCTTCATACACACACATACCTTCACACAGACACACACACACATACTCACAAATACCTTCACACACAAATATACACATTCACACACACTCACACACAAACACATACACACACACGCACACACACACACACACACACACACACACACACACACACACAGACAGACACACACACACATACTCACAAATACCTTCACACACAAACATACACATTCACACACACTCACACACAAACACACATACTCACACACACACACACACACACATACACATATACATATATACACACACACTAAATCAAATTAAGAATAACATCTCACTTGTCAGTCAAACTCTAAACTCCTCCCCCTAACCAGGTGTAGGCTAGAAATGTTCAGAACTGTAAACACTGGATGGGGAATAAGAACTTTGATGAATATAGAAAAGGGAACCTTCGTGGGACAGTTAGTTTTTGTAACTACAAGAAGAAAACACTTTGTTGTAATTTCACTTAAATTCTTTAAATGTTTACATCGATATTAAATGAATGTTTATTAAAATTCAAAGATATCTCGGAGAATTTGTAAAAGATTCGGATGCCGATGAAAGATCCGATGACCAATATCTCTTTGGTCTTGGAATCAATGTTTGTTACAAATCATTTATTATACTTCAAATAATGTGAATAATGTGGACTTATTATTAATAATATATATGTAATATTGTATGTATGTAATATTGTATGTATGTAATATTGTATGTTAGGGGTGGTGATATTTAGCCGATCATGCTGATAGATATAGAATATATAGATATTTATTATTTATAACATATATTGACAAAACTTTTATTTTTATAATTGATATTCACATTGCGTTAAACGTTTTAATAAGAAATTAAATATTAATGAATCACTACGATTCTTGAAAAATGGTCGTTTAATGTGACCAATGAAACGAGCGAATTTTATTTACCTGTCATATTTTTATAAACAATGAAATTTATTTGAATTCAAAATTATTTAATACATTTATTATTAATCAAACTACAATATGGATCTCAGGAATACTGATGATAGTAATTTAGTTGTTCTCAATGAAATGAATAAAACTCAATAACCCACATTCACATCCATTTATTGGCATTTTCTATATTTACTTACTATTTTAAAATGGATTAAAAACTAATGCTATTATCGAGAATTGACAATCTGCGTCTCTACCTCACATTTTTTGATATTGTTTGTATTAAAGTAGATAAAAAAGTGATAAAATAATTTTAAAAGAGCTACAAAAAAGTTACTACAAGGATTATTTTGTTATTATTATAATAATTTTATAATTATAATTATTTTTTTTTATCCATCTTTGTCGAATTTTCAAAATTATAAACACATATAATTTTCCATTTCCAGTACTTTTACTTTAAAATATAGAATATTACGAATATAATGCGATACAAAAAAATCGAAAAAATTTACATTTTAAAGGGTATTGTAGTGAGAAAAAAACATGTATTTTTATGCAAATTTTGCATTAAATGCGGGATATTTCATGAAAATGAATTACTTACAATCAAAATTTTAACCCATAGTTGTTTAGTAAATTGTTATTTAACAAATTAAATAAGAATAATTATAAATTTGATCATTAAAAAAATGCTATCCTTTTCAAAAAAATGTGGACAACAATTTTGGAAAAAAATACATATATTTTGTTTTAAATATTGAATTTTTTTTACATGTAACATATTTAAGTATTACATAAGCACAAGCAATTTCATGGATATACATTTATAAGGAATATGAAAAATATACATATTTATGTTTTTTTTCTAATCTTTCTACTTTTCATATCTTTTTATATTTTAATTTTTCACATTTGGTCATTACAAATAACCAAATGTTCGTGTCTAGAAAAACTCAGGTGTATCTGTCATACAACATACATATATCACCACTCCTATTGTATGTTATAGTATATATTATTACATCACATTATATATATTATATTATATATCTTTACATTACTCTTTACATTACTCTTTACATTACTCTTTACATTACTCTTTACATTACTCTTTACATTACTCTTTACATTACTCTTTACATTACTCTTTACATTACTCTTTACATTACTCTTTACATTACTCTTTACATTACTCTTTACATTACTCTTTACATTACTCTTTACATTACTCTTTACATTACTCTTTACATTACTCTTTACATTACTCTTTACATTACTCTTTACATTACTCTTTACATTACTCTTTACATTACTCTTTACATTACTCTTTACATTACTCTTTACATTACTCTTTACATTACTCTTTACATTACTCTTTACATTACTCTTTACATTACTCTTTACATTACTCTTTACATTACTCTTTACATTACTCTTTACATTACTCTTTACATTACTCTTTACATTACTCTTTGCATTACTCTTTGCATTACTCTTTACATTACTCTTTACATTACTCTTTACATTACTCTTTACATTACTCTTTACATTACTCTTTACATTACTCTTTACATTACTCTTTACATTACTCTTTACATTACTCTTTACATTACTCTTTACATTACTCTTTACATTACTCTTTACATTACTCTTTACATTACTATTTACATTACTCTTTACATTACTCTTTACATTACTCTTTACATTACTCTTTACATTACTCTTTACATTACTCTTTACATTACTCTTTACATTACTCTTTACATTACTCTTTACATTACTCTTTACATTACTCTTTACATTACTCTTTACATTACTCTTTACATTACTCTTTACATTACTCTTTACATTACTCTTTACATTACTCTTTACATTACTCTTTACATTACTCTTTACATTACTCTTTACATTACTCTTTACATTACTCTTTACATTACTCTTTACATTACTCTTTACATTACTCTTTACATTACTCTTTACATTACTCTTTACATTACTCTTTACATTACTCTTTACATTACTCTTTACATTACTCTTTACATTACTCTTTACATTACTCTTTACATTACTCTTTACATTACTCTTTACATTACTCTTTACATTACTCTTTACATTACTCTTTACATTACTCTTTACATTACTCTTTACATTACTCTTTATATTACTCTTTACATTACTCTTTACATTACCCTTTACATTCTAATGCACAGGGAGATGAACAATTCTGTTTAGATGCTAAGAAATATTCCAACTATTCCCGTTTTATTAACCATAGTTGTGCACCTAATTTGATTTCCGTTAACGTTGGTTAAACTTTCAATATATCACTAATTGGATTATTTAATCTATTTTATATAAAATATTCCTCATTCAGTTAAAATCTATTGCTGATGCGTTTAGAAGCTAGTCTCTAACTTGCAATAAATTATTTAAGGTTTTTACGGATCACCACGATGAAAGGTTTCCTCAGATTTGTTTCTTTTCTAATCAGTTCATCTCTGCAAATACTGAACTAAGGTTTCCAAGTAATGCTAAACTCTATTATACTCTTCGAATTTACTTATAGTCTAAACCTAAAAGATACGCTTTTACGTATATTCTGAATGACTGAACATATTTACTACAGTATCGACTACGGTGAGAGGTTCTGGATGATTAAAGGAAAGAATTTCCTATGCAAGTGTGAAACTCAGAATTGCCGTTACAATTCACTGAAAATCAAGGCAACAATTGAGAGATTCAGCGCTTTAAACTTCCATAATTAATTTATTTATTAATATCGATTACAATTATTAATTATTTATCCATCTAAGCTGTAAGTTTAATTTCGAAGAAAGAGCTTCACTTTAAGATATTATTTTTTATTATTTTGATTTCTATTTAAATATTTAATTTTTAATGAAATTATACTTTAATGAATATTTATATCATTAATTGCATACAAACTTAAATAATCATTTGTTTGTTTAACTATTATTATCAAGTATCTAATTAAGTTATGCTTTATCCAGTAATTAAGTATTCCAGTAATTATAAATTACGATTATGACAATAAATTGAATTTGAGATAATTATATTAGAAATTAATATTTTTAATAAATACATTTTATATATGATTTTTTTTATATTAGTATTAAATAATATTGAAGTATTATCTTTAATATCCATCTTCGATGGCTTAGACTCAAATCTTAATACATTTTTTTTAATAATATTAATATATCTTAATAATCTTGAAATATAATTAATCTTCTCTTTTGATGTTGTTAACAATCTATTACTTAAACTTTGAATATAAACTTATATCCATTATATTAATTCATTTAGTGATCTGTAATTATGTGAATTATGCAATATAAATTACTTATATCATTAATTAATCTGATGTTTAGATATTAGATTAGTTTAAAATAAGTTTTTAATATTAATAAAGAATAATTTATATATTCAACTATATGCAATATATAAGATGTTATCTAATAAATTGATGCTTTTTTTATTGAATTATCTTGTATATATTTTTGAAAATCGTAAGAGTATAGTTTCTGAAAAAATAAATTGAATTATTTTATTATGTAGATCATTAGTACTAATGTAATTGATGCAAGTATTTTTCTAGTTTTTACCAATGATTCTGATTCCTAATGGTTTCATTTTCGATTTCAAGTGTTTAAATTGCTCAAGTATATATTATTTTGAATATATATTTATTTAGATAAGTCAAAAATAAATAATTTTTTAAAACTTTAATATAATATATAATAAGATATAATGCATTATTAAATTTATTTATGTCTAATTATAAGATTTTATATTATTATTTATTTGTTGTTTCATTATGTCACGTTTATACAATTTCCAGATTTAATTGACATCTGTAATTTCATTTTATTATATTTCACTTTTTAAAATTAATAAATTATGAACAACTATTTAGATCCAGTATACGGATTAGTAGCAGTTGGTATTCTATAAAATCTACATACAACTTATAATTAAATAATACGTATAAACTATATTTCAATTATTTTTTTATACATTTTTTAAAATAATTTATAATATAATTTGTGAAATTTATTTATTATTAACAAGTAATACCTCTTTATATTTATAATTAATGAATATGTAAAAACAGTGTTTGCAAAATAATATTTATATTTGATATTTAAGGTTTCTTTAAATATATACAAGATTCATTGAACCTAAAACAAATATACACATACGGTAATATGTATCTTATGTAGTAATCATATTAATGTAATTGTTGAGAGTAGTCTCGATAATAATATACTTATAAAATCCTAGTTTAAATACAAATTATTAATTATTTATATTAAATTGTTTATAATGTTAATTAATGTTAACATTATAACCAAAATTGTATACATTGTAAACATAGAATTAATGATTCGTAAGGAAAACTGAAGTCAACTGATTTAATTTATAAAATAATGCTTTATTAAACATTAATTTGTAAATTAAATCAGTTGACTTAAAGATATAATGCATGCTGAATTCTAAGAAAAATTTCAAGGCACCTTATATTTTGGTGACCTTTCTGTATAGCCATGGTTGCCCTACAAGTTTCGTACCCAACAATTGTAATTATAGTTTCTTATCCGTTTCTTATATAATTTTATAATCGCCACTATAATAAATATTCTGTATTTGTATAAATATTGTATAAATTGTTTAGATATTGCTTTGATCTATCCTGATTTTGTTATAAAATTTATATATATATTAAATTAGTATATAAAATATTATGAATAAAACAAATTAACAAACGTATAGCAATACATTAATTAACAATTAATCATTAAATTAAATTCAATATAACCATTGATTTTTTTTATTAAACACCGCTCCCAAGGTCGTTTTTTTCAATGTTATAATAAAATAAAAATATATTGTATTTTTAATATTATAATATATTATAATTTAATGTTTATTTTTTTATTTAAAATAATTATATAATCAAATTGTATAATTGTACATCAACTGGTTTTTTGAGAATCCTGATTGAATAATGTTTATAATTGAATTATAATTATATTTAGTATATATTAAAGATATATATAAACTAGTTATACTTTCGGAAGATAAAAACTACTATATAATAAAAGTGCATGTATCAGTTTTACATTTAATAATAATGTTATTTATAATTGAATTGATTTGAAGATTTGATATTAACCTCAATTTTATAAAGCATCATTTTTAAGTAACTATATTTAGAATACTATATAAACTACTATATAGGTATACACTAAATTATAAATACCATATAAATTACGCATAATATTATAAATATCAATAATAATTGATATTCACTTTATATCATGAGTAGTTTTGTGATTTATTATTTAATCAACGACTTATTCAAAGTGTATTCTTCACTTCTGTTGTCTCATTAACCTTTTTTCTTACTGGATTGTACAGTTTCCTGACTTCATTCCGAAACATTCGGAACCTTTACTTTTTATTTTACGTATTTTTTTTTTATTTCTCGGTTCCCCAGAGTATTGAATAAATGGAGTTTTCTTAGATCTTATATCCAAACTATTTCTGGTTACCTTTCTTTTTGGTGGAGTTTCAATTTCATTATTATGTTGGTATCCGCAAAGAAGACTCTCCTTTACTCCTTCAGCACGGCAAGAATTCTGTTTACATCGAGGAGGTTTCTTCATGATGATCTTGTAACAATCTTCAACGCAGTATTTATCACGCCCATATTTATTCATCAATTCATTGTCATCTAAGTTACAATCGGACTCGGATTCATATGTTTCTTCTCCACACCTGGATATATTTCGAGATTTCTTTTCCCTTTTACATTTGTTTGTAATTTTTGCAGGAGTATTTTTAAGACATTTATTTTTAACGATGTTATTAGAAATATTCTGGCAATTAACACCAATTGGCTGACAACTATTATTAGTAAACGTAGAACCTTGATTAAATCTATTTTGTTGATTATAATTACCATGGTTTTGTTGAAAATTGGATTGCATCGGAGTAGAAATAGATTTATAATTACCTTGATTTTGTTGATAATTTCCTTGATTTTGTTGATAATTTCCTTGATTTTGTTGATAATTTCCTTGATTTTGTTGATAATTTCCTTGATTTTGTTGATAATTTCCAAGATTTTGTTGATAATTTTCTCGATTTTGTTGATAATTTCCTCGATTTTGTTGATAATTTTCTTGGTTTTGTTGAAAATTTTCTAGCATTCCATCACAGTTTAATTGGTTTCGTTGATAGTTTACTTGATTGCATTGTTGGGGTTGATAATTATTTATTTTTGGTGAATTTACATTTGATTGAATTGGCGGGCATACTGAGGGTGTAGATATTAATCTACCATGACTTTCATTTTTACTAGTTTGGCTATTAATTAATTGATTTTGACTACGATAGGAAATATTTTGATAGTTACTACTATTGGAAGAAATGTTTTCAGAAACCTTTTTATTATCCTTTTCGCAAATATTTTCATCTATTAATGAGTCAGTTGAGTTAGTTTTCTTTTCTAACATATCTATACGGGGTCGATGATCACTTTGTTTACGGTCGAATTGAGTTTTTTCTCCTTGACTTATCACTGAATAATTTTCATCGTCTTGTTTATTATTGTAACATTCGTATTCGTTCGAAGGTCTTTTTTCGTATGCTGAATAAGCAAGTTTATTAGGCTGATGCATTTGTTGATATGATTCGAATTCTTGATTAAATAGATTTGAACCATTATTCATTTGCTGGCATGGGTTGTTGTGCTGTTGTTGAAATTGCATCGGTTGTTGTAGGCTTTGCTCTTCAATAATTGTATTTCTAAAATCCTCTAGACATTTTTTTTTGCAACACTTCTCTCGCTTTCGTATGTCTTCTTTTATAAAATCATCTTCATTTTTTTTCACTTTCTTACAGCCGTATCGGAATAGATATCCAATTCGCATGTCCGAGGAAACAGTGAGTACTTCACATTTTGACATTCCATTTTCATCATCGTTTTCGGAACTACTAGATCCTTCGCCGTCTGGATGAATACGTATTTTTAAATGTCGTCCCTGTTGAAGAATACACTGACACTGTCGACGCAGCTCTCCCTTCGCCGGATCCATAAAAGAACATGGACCATTATTTGAACAATCATTATCGAATTGCTCGAAATTATCCGATTTTTGGTTTTCCCGGGACATTTTACCTTGGGGCTTTCTAATGCTCGAATGCATTCGAGGTCGATATTCATTATCAGTAAATTCCTCGAATCTTTGATGGTATCGAGATTTAGATTTAGTTTTTCTGGATTTATTTTTGAAAAAATTGAGATTGAGCGGATGTTTGATATCTTTTTCTTCTGGCGGGTTAAGGTAACTGATAAAGTTACTCGGCCGTTTGCAATTGCTATTGTTTAGGTTCTCGTAATGCTTGTCCTTATCAATACAATTACGAATAATAGTACGCATCAGCTGGGCGTCATCTTCATTTATCTTTATTGGACGTGTCGTAGTTTCGACTTTATAAGATCGGGTGCGTTGCCTATCTATTTCTTGGATGTGGTTTATAATACGGTTTAACGATTTACTTGGTTTTCTAGATGTTTGCAATAATCCATAATCAAATTGTACTTTTTTGTAACCAATCATAGATTCACTAGAAGTCATACTCCTAGTCTTCATACTCCTCGTTCGTTTACTTTTACCTCTCCGATTTGTCATTTCTGTAAATATATATATTTTTACATAACATAATATTATACATTATTTAATTAGTGATATTGTGATAATTTATCGTTAATAAAATATATTGAAAAATAATCTAGTAATATTATAAAACAATTATCTATTTAATCTCCAAAATAAAAAGACTTATATAATCATATTATACACACATAGGCAATACCTATACATATATTTAAATACAACTTATAAACTAAGTTTTTAAAACGTAGTATAATTAATAAAAAATAATATTATTACATTGTTATGTTTAGTTATAATTAATTACAATTTGATAATAATAATCCTAATAAATATAAATGCGGGTAATAAGTTATTACTAATAACCATTCATAAACTTTTATAAATAATGTATTTTATTTATAAAGAATCTATTTTAGTATATTCAAGGTGTATAAAATGTATTATCAAAAATTAAATATTATTTAAGATAATCAAACAAATATATAATTATAATTGAAATAAAATAAGTTCAATTCAAAACTATATTTTTATGTCATTAAAAGTTATAACGATTATCATGGTTATTATTTTAACATTGGCTTACGAAAAGTATTTAATAAAAGTATTTATATCTAATAATCGTATTAATATAATAAATTAATATAATAAAATGATTTTTTAAAAATACTGAAAAAAACTGAAAATGCGAATTGTTTGTTAATAATCAATACTACATATTATATACATTAAAACTATAATATATTAGAATTCTAATAAACTATTAATTATTACATTATTTATATATACTATACTATAATATACTAATATTATTATTATTATTATTATTATTATTTCTCTTGTCAATTCATTGAATTGACAACTCTGAGGTAACATAAATATATAAAGATATAAATATATAATGATATAAATATATAAAGATATAAATATATAAAGATATAAAGATATAAAGATATAAAGATATAAAGATATAAAGATATAAAGATATAAAGATATAAAGATATAAAGATATAAAGATATAAAGATATAAAGATATAAAGATATAAAGATATAAAGATATAAAGATATAAAGATATAAAGATATAAAGATATAAAGATATAAAGATATAAAGATATAAAGATATAAAGATATAAAGATATAAAGATATAAAGATATAAAGATATAAAGATATAAAGATATAAAGATATAAAGATATAAAGATATAAAGATATAAAGATATAAAGATATAAAGATATAAAGATATAAAGATATAAAGATATAAAGATATAAAGATATAAAGATATAAAGATATAAAGACATAAAGATATAAAGATATAAAGATATAAAGACATAAAGATATAAAGATATAAAGATATAAATATATAAATATATAAATATATAAATATATAAATATATAAATATATAAATATATAAATATATAAATATATAAATATATAAATATATAAATATATAAATATATAAATATATAAATATATAAATATATAAATATATAAATATATAAATATATAAATATATAAATATATAAATATATAAATATATAAATATATAAATATATAAATATATAAATATATAAATATATAAATATATACCAAAGTCAACCAGTTGAATAAACATTATATATTTATATATTTATAAAGATATACCAAAGTCAACCAGTTGAATAAACATTATATATTATGTATATATATATATATATATATATATATATATATACATATATATAATATAATATATATATATATATAAATATATATATATATATATATATATATATACATATATATAATATAATATAATATAATATATATATATATATATATATATATATATATATATATATGATGTTAAAATATCTCATTATCAAATATTAGAATTAATATTTTAATAAACAGAAGTTTGTGAAATATATTTGTAAATGACTAATTATTAATGGTAAATCCATGATGATATTGTATTGTTAGATTTGTAGATCATAATACCATTAACAACTTGAAGCAATTTAATACAACTCATATGACTCAGATAGAAAATTCATATATGATATTTTATTGACTTTATAAGTAGATGTACTTTAACATTAATAATTACATGTTAATTCATTATTTTAAATATTATATAAGTACTTTAGCATAAATATATTTAACTGAATATATATATATATATATATATATATATATATATATATTATATAAATATATATATATATAAATACATGTATTATCAGACAAAGAAATCTATTGTTATCGAAATAAACATTAATAATAAACAATCATATAATTATCATAGACATTCAAGACATTCAAATGTATGGTAATTATAAATATTTCAAGGAACCATTTTAAAAATATAAAATAATTTACAAATATGATAAAAAATAAAATATCATTTTCTTTAGAGAATTTATAAGTTTGTGTAATTTATTTGGAGTCGATAATTTAGTATATTCCATTTAGCAAATATTATGTACTAGAACATTACCCACTATGCAATCAATATTTAGTTTATTCAGTTTATTAACTAATAACGCGTTTATATATAGATTGAAAAGCATCGGGGATAATAAACTACCTTACAGAATATCATTTTTGTAAATAAACGTATATTCATTTAGCAAATATTATGTACTAGAACATTACCCACTATGCAATCAATATTTAGTTTATTCAGTTTATTAACTAATAACGCGTTTATATATAGATTGAAAAGCATCGGGGATAATAAACTACCTTACAGAATATCATTTTTGTAAATAAACGATGTGGTTTTGTTCCATATTACGCAGATTTATTAATTTGTGTACTAATGAGAGAACATATTTATTATACTTACTGTACGTTTCATATATATATAGTTGATCGAATGGTTATTCTAATAGAATTATTTAAAAAGTCAAATTGGTTATCTAAGGTCTACATATAATACTTTATTCTGTGATATTTGATATCTAATAATGTTAATTATACATTGGATAAACAAATTGCCTGTAATTATTGAAATTGGTTAATGTTTTGTTGCTACTTTTTGCATGGCGCAGATGTGAGTGTATTCACTTTATAGGTATAATCACTCTTTGTAAAATTCTATTTAAAAAGTGTATTATAATAATAAATAGGTCACCTATAGGTACACCTAGCTAGGTGTCAATAGATATGCTTAAAGTTTTGCAGAACTACAATGAGATCCTACTTAATTTTAATGTTTGGAGAATATTAATAATTTCATATGGTGTTATTAATAATTTGTAATTATATAAGTAGTAACTCTTAGATACATTAACTGTTACAAAGTAGAATAGTTAAGAAAAATAATGTCCCACCATATATGCGATAGATTCAGTAGTGATTAGTTATTAATATCATTGACACGATTTGTTGCCGAATTTTATCGTTTTCCAAAAGATCCATTTTATATATTAAGATCTATTATTGGTTTTGAGGGCCCTTATCCTTTATTACACCCACATTTGTTTTTATAAAATCTCAACACTTCACAAAATATGTCTGTTTAGGTTTCTTATTATGTAACCGCGTTAATAAAATAATTCGCGCTATTTTGTAATTTGGATGATTCTGTTCCAATGTCGCTTAGCCAGATTATTAGTTTTTGCATCAGAAATATATTCCAAGATGATTTGAGTATATTATCGATGCTGTTATAAATATATTCATTAATATTATCATTACATTGAAATGTATCTATATATTTAATTAGCTAGCTGTATGTTATTAGCCTAGGCTAATAATATATATTCTGTTACGGTAATGATCTAATAAAGCGAATTTAGTTTCTTTTATATAATTCCAATTTATATTATTAATATTAAATTCTATATATTTAGATATTTGATAGCTTGTAAAAAAATAATAAACACAACCAGGTAAGTCGATATTGATATTAATAGCAATAATAATGATTCTAATAATATTTCACCAGATAGTGTACACGTGTAAGTGTAGTATAGAATAAGTATCCATGGCTAACCATATTACATCTACAGAATATGCCCATGCTAAGAATATGCTATGAATATGCTAATACAGCTGAAATATTCATACATTTTAATATATTTATGTTAACCACGAATGATTATGAATATACTCCGAAAATGTTCATTTTTCTATTTTAAAGTGAAACTTTATATTCTAGGAAATTAAATATTAATATAATGTATTAAATACCGATGCTCTAGACTAAATATGTTCGTGTAATATTCTGATAATTTGATAGAAACTATTGGTAAAGTATTTCGTAAGATATATGTATAATTAATAAAACTATATTTATTTATATATGACATGTATGTATAAGAAAATATATTATATATATATATATATTAAAATGTTATTTTACTATTCAATTCATATATTATAATTATAAAATAACAACTAACCTAATAACGAGGCACTGCAAATAACTGCTTTCAGTTGGAGAATAAATTTGAAATGTTATATTTAAAGTTTTATTAATTTATTAGATATTTTCTTAGCTAATTAATTTTGATGTAGTAAATAAAAAATTCTAATTTTTCTATTAATTAATTTTTAAATAAATAAATAAAATTATATCCAAATTTAATAATATAACATGCAAAATTAAATACAATATCTGATGTATTATACATTTACCCATTAAGTCAATACAATCATGTATGATGTATTATTTATATTACTATTATTATAGTAATATATTATTAGCTAACTGTCTTCGGAGATGACGTTTAATAAATAATCTTATTGAACACAATTAATTCTCATTGAATTAAGTAGAACACTATATTATACTAACTAGCTATGACAAAATAGTTTAATTAATATAAAAACTATGTATGGCCCTACTTTTTAAACTCTACTACCTAATATTTAGTACTTATATCAAACTTACCGGAGTTGTAACGTTGAACTATATAACGTGGATGATTGTTTACATCTCCATTAACTTAAATATTATATTGAAGAATATTACATTTATTAAAATTTAATATAGTAATATATTAAGGGAAACGATAGTTATATACTTCTAACTATAGTATTCTTACATTTCAATTTATATTATTTACTTTGTGAATATTGTGAATATAATGAAAAATATCATTTTATAATATTTATCATTTTATAATATTAAACAGTTCAATATTTGCCGAAGTATAATAAACATAACGATTATTAATTATTAAATAGCATATGTTTATACAAAATGTGAATAGGGAATTAAATTAATAATCTTGATTTTAAAAAAAAATTGAATGTAATTCATGGAATGAAATAATATTAAATAAGTATTTATTCTAAACATTTTCAGAAGCCTGGGTAATAGTTTAATTTACAGCAATCAATTATTATAAAAGCGTAAATTTACCAGTTCAATATTATAATGCAAATAGGTTGGTTGTTCTAAAATATCATAGTGAATAAATATAATCTTATATTTTCTTCTAAACAATATTTTATTTATGAAGAACTAATATGAAAGAGATAATATTTGTATATTACACGTAATGTTCTATATTTATATACTAATTGTTTCATAATAATTAATAATACTGATCATATGAAATGGAATAATAATATTTATATTTATAATTTAATATTAATTCAATTTAAGATATAATTTAATATTAATATTTATTTTGTATACACTTATATAAATAGACTGATTATTCTTAGACGTTTGATTATTCCTGAATTTGTGAATTATAAATGTAATTAAATTATATAATTAAGATAAATTATTAAAATTATTAATTAAATTACAATTAAGTAGATGTAGTGTTTATTAGATTATATATTCATCTCATTATTGATATTAACGTGTTCTGTATACTATTATTAGTAACAGTAATTTACTAAATATAGGTTATATTTGTTTATTGTTTACTAACTAAATTAATATCCTGACTTTCACTCATCCCGTTATAACGTTCTTCTTCACCAACAAGCATAGAATCTAATTTATCCATATAAAATAAAAATCCAGACGGATTTTTAAATTTCGGAACATCTGATATACCAGCCACCTGACTTTGCGTATATTGTTTGTTAAATCCGGTGGCATTGGAAAATTCATTTATTAATGGAGTTTCAAAAAGGAAATCATTCATAAAGGAATCTGTATTTTTAAAAACTTTATTTTGATTTCGTTTCCGTTTTTTACTCATCTTCTGTTTATCTTCTTTTACTTTTATGAATATATGATTTAACTAATTATACGTAGTTTTCATTATAAGAGTATTAACACTATATGTATTTATTATGCTATATATTATTAATATAATAGTATTATTCATCTAGAATCTTAAAAATATTGTAAATCGTGAATAATATTGATAAATAAATTAACTAACAAGTAGTAATAATCTCGATAGGAATTGTATTCTCACTATTCATAGTTTGGTTGAACTCGGATTTATTCTCAGAAATGTTTAATTCAATATCTAAATTATATGTAATCAATAATATGTTTATAACTACTATATATATATATATATATATATATATATAAATATAAATATAAATATATATATGAGTGTATTTATACAATATATATTCATTGAAGAATGTAAAATTTATCAACAATTATATCATATAATTATATTAGATATTCGTGTTTATTTGATCACAAATGATTTGTTCTAACATTATTTTTAATACAACTACTGGTGTCTATTTATTAAACTTCTAATTATAATATTAAAAAAAAAATATATATATATATATATATACATATATATATATATCTTGAAACAGGAATTGAAGATACCATCGCAACATTGGAAGTAATTCTATCGAAGGTGAATTATTATCCGACTAGTTACTTGTCTATTTGATGCACGGTATTTTGACCATATAATAATAATAATTTACCATTTATACGTTTTATCGAATGTTTATATCATATTTTATATACTAAATATATATATAATTTATAATCATTTTTATTAATATTTAAGCATGATTTATCATATACATTCTCTTTATTATATACCAATTACTTTATTTTATGTTCTATTTATTGAATTAAAATATATATTTTGTATTGTTTCATCCGATATAATGTAAAAGGTATACGATTAATAAAACGCTTGCTTATAATAGTATCCTTCTAATATATATATATATATATATATATATATATATATATATATATATATATATATATGTGTGTGTGTGTGTGTGTGTGTGTGTGTGTGAATCTATTCTAAGATATCTAATGTGTATAATTTATCGCTATAAATATAAACAGATATTTGTCATTTAAGACTTACAGTACTTTATTAATTAACTATATATAACTGTATGTACCATTTAAATCAAATGTCTCTGATAAAAGTTCGTCTTTAGTTTGTGTTTCTGTTTCAATGTGCAGATAGTTTGGATCGAAAATTCTGATTTATTACAATATTATATTTAATAAAGGCTGTAATTATTATATATGATGATATATAATGTAGGTTTTATGCACACACATATACACACGCGCACATATATATATATATATATATATATATATATATATATATATATAATATATATATAAATGTATAATTATTTGTTGTTTTGTGATGACATCTGCATCTTAATTCAAGTAGAATTTAAATCTATTTATATGACATATTAAATATATGACATATATTAGCTAATGTAAATAAAATAATGGAATTACAAATCTAAGAGATAATACTAATTTTTAAATATAGTATTACGTCCGATACATGCCACTTATAAAATAACTTATAACTAACTAAGTTATTTAATTACTACATACGTAATACAAAATAATATGAAATATATTTAAATAAATACTGACTTAATTATTAATACTATTTGATTAATTTCAATAGAAGTATTACAAATGTATCGATTAATATTAATTTTAATAATTTATAAATACGTAAACAAATTTGAAGAATACTAACTTGAAGGTGTGGCAGAATAAATTTCCTTTTAATAATGAGGCAATATTGCTACACATTATCAAGATAGCCAATGTAATTATAGGCTGTTAAACGGAGTGTAAAACTGGATATTAAACTGGGTGTTTAACGGGATATTAAACGGGATATTAAACTGGGTATTAAACTGGATATTCAACGGGTTATTAAACGGGATATTAAACGGGATATTAAACGGGATATTAAACGGGATATTAAACGGGATATTAAACGGGATATTAAACGGGATATTAAACGGGATATTAAACGGGATATTAAACGGGATATTAAACGGGATATTAAACGGGATATTAAACGGGATATTAAACGGGATATTAAACGGGATATTAAACGGGATATTAAACGGGATATTAAACGGGATATTAAACTGGGTGTTGAACTGGGTATTAAACTGGGTATTAAACTGGGTATTAAACTGGGTATTAAACTGGGTATTAAACTGGGTATTAAACTGGGTATTAAACTGGGTATTAAACTGGGTATTAAACTGGGTATTAAACTGGGTATTAAACTGGGTATTAAACTGGGTATTAAACTGGGTATTAAACTGGGTATTAAACTGGGTATTAAACTGGGTATTAAACTGGGTATTAAACTGGGTATTAAACTGGGTATTAAACTGGGTATTAAACTGGGTATTAAACTGGGTATTAAACTGGGTATTAAACTGGGTATTAAACTGGGTATTAAACTGGGTATTAAACTGGGTATTAAACTGGGTATTAAACTGGGTATTAAACTGGGTATTAAACTGGGTATTAAACTGGGTATTAAACTGGGTATTAAACTGGGTATTAAACTGGGTATTAAACTGGGTATTAAACTGGGTATTAAACTGGGTATTAAACTGGGTATTAAACTGGGTATTAAACTGGGTATTAAACTGGGTATTAAACTGGGTATTAAACTGGGTATTAAACGGGGTATTAAACGGGGTATTAAACGGGATATTAAACGGGATATTAAACGGGATATTAAACGGGATATTAAACTGGGTATTAAACTGGGTATTAAACTGGGTATTAAACTGGGCATTAAACTGGGTATTAAACTGGGTATTAAACTGGTTATTAAACTGGGTATTAAACTGGGTATTAAACTGGGTATTAAACTGGGTATTAAACTGGGTATTAAACTGGGTATTAAACTGGGTATTAAACTGGGTATTAAACTGGGTATTAAACTGGGTATTAAACTGGGTATTAAACTGGGTATTAAACTGGGTATTAAACTGGGTATTAAACTGGGTATTAAACTGGGTATTAAACTGGGTATTAAACTGGGTATTAAACTGGGTATTAAACTGGGTATTAAACTGGGCATTAAACTGGGTATTAAACTGGGTATTAAACTGGGTATTAAACTGGGTATTAAACTGGGTATTAAACTGGGTATTAAACTGGGTATTAAACTGGGTATTAAACTGGGTATTAAACTGGGTATTAAACTGGGTATTAAACTGGGTATTAAACTGGGTATTAAACTGGGTATTAAACTGGGTATTAAACTGGGTATTAAACTGGGTATTAAACTGGGTATTAAACTGGGTATTAAACTGGGTATTAAACTGGGTATTAAACTGGGTATTAAACTGGGTATTAAACTGGGTATTAAACTGGGTATTAAACTGGGTATTAAACTGGGTATTAAACTGGGTATTAAACTGGGTATTAAACTGGGTATTAAACTGGGTATTAAACTGGGTATTAAACTGGGTATTAAACTGGGTATTAAACTGGGTATTAAACTGGGTATTAAACTGGGTATTAAACTGGGTATTAAACTGGGTATTAAACGGGATATTAAACTGGGTATTAAACTGGATATTAAACGGGATATTAAACGGGATATTAAACGGGATATTAAACGGGATATTAAACGGGATATTAAACGGGATATTAAACGGGATATTAAACGGGATATTAAACGGGATATTAAACGGGATATTAAACGGGATATTAAACGGGATATTAAACGGGATATTAAACGGGATATTAAACGGGATATTAAACGGGATATTAAACGGGATATTAAACGGGATATTAAACTGGGTATTGAACTGGGTATTGAACTGGGTATTAAACTGGGTATTAAACTGGGTATTAAACTGGGTATTAAACTGGGTATTAAACTGGGTATTAAACTGGGTATTAAACTGGGTATTAAACTGGGTATTAAACTGGGTATTAAACTGGGTATTAAACTGGGTATTAAACTGGGTATTTAACTGGGTATTAAACTGGGTATTAAACTGGGTATTAAACTGGGTATTAAACTGGGTATTAAACTGGGTATTAAACTGGGTATTAAACTGGGTATTAAACTGGGTATTAAACTGGGTATTAAACTGGGTATTAAACTGGGTATTAAACTGGGTATTAAACTGGGTATTAAACTGGGTATTAAACTGGGTATTAAACTGGGTATTAAACTGGGTATTAAACTGGGTATTAAACTGGGTATTAAACTGGGTATTAAACTGGGTATTAAACTGGGTATTAAACTGGGTATTAAACTGGGTATTAAACTGGGTATTAAACTGGGTATTAAACTGGGTATTAAACTGGGTATTAAACGGGGTATTAAACGGGATATTAAACGGGATATTAAACGGGATATTAAACGGGATATTAAACTGGATATTAAACTGGGTATTAAACTGGGTATTAAACTGGGCATTAAACTGGGTATTAAACTGGGTATTAAACTGGGTATTAAACTGGGTATTAAACTGGGTATTAAACTGGGTATTAAACTGGGTATTAAACTGGGTATTAAACTGGGTATTAAACTGGGTATTAAACTGGGTATTAAACTGGGTATTAAACTGGGTATTAAACTGGGTATTAAACTGGGTATTAAACTGGGTATTAAACTGGGTATTAAACTGGGTATTAAACTGGGTATTAAACTGGGTATTAAACTGGGTATTAAACTGGGTATTAAACTGGGCATTAAACTGGGTATTAAACTGGGTATTAAACTGGGTATTAAACTGGGTATTAAACTGGGTATTAAACTGGGTATTAAACTGGGTATTAAACTGGGTATTAAACTGGGTATTAAACTGGGTATTAAACTGGGTATTAAACTGGGTATTAAACTGGGTATTAAACTGGGTATTAAACTGGGTATTAAACTGGGTATTAAACTGGGTATTAAACTGGGTATTAAACTGGGTATTAAACTGGGTATTAAACTGGGTATTAAACTGGGTATTAAACTGGGTATTAAACTGGGTATTAAACTGGGTATTAAACTGGGTATTAAACTGGGTATTAAACTGGGTATTAAACTGGGTATTAAACTGGGTATTAAACTGGGTATTAAACTGGGTATTAAACCGGGTATTAAACTGGGTATTAAACTGGGTATTAAACTGGGTATTAAACTGGGTATTAAACTGGGTATTAAACTGGGTATTAAACTGGGTATTAAACGGGGTATTAAACGGGATATTAAACGGGATATTAAACGGGATATTAAACGGGATATTAAACTGGGTATTAAACTGGGTATTAAACTGGGTATTAAACTGGGCATTAAACTGGGTATTAAACTGGGTATTAAACTGGGTATTAAACTGGGTATTAAACTGGGTATTAAACTGGGTATTAAACTGGGTATTAAACTGGGTATTAAACTGGGTATTAAACTGGGTATTAAACTGGGTATTAAACTGGGTATTAAACTGGGTATTAAACTGGGTATTAAACTGGGTATTAAACTGGGTATTAAACTGGGTATTAAACTGGGTATTAAACTGGGTATTAAACTGGGTATTAAACTGGGTATTAAACTGGGTATTAAACTGGGCATTAAACTGGGTATTAAACTGGGTATTAAACTGGGTATTAAACTGGGTATTAAACTGGGTATTAAACTGGGTATTAAACTGGGTATTAAACTGGGTATTAAACTGGGTATTAAACTGGGTATTAAACTGGGTATTAAACTGGGTATTAAACTGGGTATTAAACTGGGTATTAAACTGGGTATTAAACTGGGTATTAAACTGGGTATTAAACTGGGTATTAAACTGGGTATTAAACTGGGTATTAAACTGGGTATTAAACTGGGTATTAAACTGGGTATTAAACTGGGTATTAAACTGGGTATTAAACTGGGTATTAAACTGGGTATTAAACTGGGTATTAAACTGGGTATTAAACTGGGTATTAAACTGGGTATTAAACTGGGTATTAAACTGGGTATTAAACTGGGTATTAAACTGGGTATTAAACTGGGTATTAAACTGGGTATTAAACTGGGTATTAAACTGGGTATTAAACTGGGTATTAAACTGGGTATTAAACTGGGTATTAAACTGGGTATTAAACTGGGTATTAAACTGGGTATTAAACTGGGTATTAAACTGGGTATTAAACTGGGTATTAAACTGGGTATTAAACTGGGTATTAAACTGGGTATTAAACTGGGTATTAAACGGGGTATTAAACGGGGTATTAAACGGGATATTAAACGGGATATTAAACGGGATATTAAACGGGATATTAAACGGGATATTAAACTGGGTATTAAACTGGGTATTAAACTGGGTATTAAACTGGGTATTAAACTGGGTATTAAACTGGGTATTAAACTGGGTATTAAACTGGGTATTAAACTGGGTATTAAACTGGGTATTAAACTGGGTATTAAACTGGGTATTAAACTGGGTATTAAACTGGGTATTAAACTGGGTATTAAACTGGGTATTAAACTGGGTATTAAACTGGGTATTAAACTGGGTATTAAACTGGGTATTAAACTGGGTATTAAACTGGGTATTAAACTGGGTATTAAACTGGGTATTAAACTGGGTATTAAACTGGGTATTAAACTGGGTATTAAACTGGGTATTAAACTGGGTATTAAACTGGGTATTAAACTGGGTATTAAACTGGGTATTAAACTGGGTATTAAACCGGGTATTAAACCGGGTATTAAACTGGGTATTAAACTGGGTATTAAACTGGGTATTAAACTGGGTATTAAACTGGGTATTAAACTGGATATTAAACTGGGTATTAAACTGGGTATTAAACTGGGTATTAAACTGGGTATTAAACTGGGTATTAAACTGGGTATTAAACTGGGTATTAAACTGGGTATTAAACTGGGTATTAAACTGGGTATTAAACTGGGTATTAAACTGGGTATTAAACTGGGTATTAAACTGGGTATTAAACTGGGTATTAAACTGGGTATTAAACTGGGTATTAAACTGGGTATTAAACTGGGTATTAAACTGGGTATTAAACTGGGTATTAAACTGGGTATTAAACTGGGTATTAAACTGGGTATTAAACTCGGTATTAAACTGGGTATTAATCTGGGTATTAAACTGGGTATTAAACTGGGTATTAAACTGGGTATTAAACTGGGTATTAAACTGGGTATTAAACTGGGTATTAAACTGGGTATTAAACTGGGTATTAAACTGGGTATTAAACTGGGTATTAAACTGGGTATTAAACTGGGTATTAAACTGGGTATTAAACTGGGTATTAAACTGGGTATTAAACTGGGTATTAAACTGGGTATTAAACTGGGTATTAAACTGGGTATTAAACTGGGTATTAAACTGGGTATTAAACTGGGTATTAAACTGGGTATTAAACTGGGTATTAAACTGGGTATTAAACTGGGTATTAAACTGGGTATTAAACTGGGTATTAAACTGGGTATTAAACTGGGTATTAAACTGGATATTAAACTGGGTATTAAACTTGGTATTAAACTGGGCATTAAACTGGGCATTAAACTGGGTATTAAACTGGGTATTAAACTGGGTATTAAACTGGGTATTAAACTGGGTATTAAACTGGGTATTAAACTGGGTATTAAACTGGGTATTAAACTGGGTATTAAACTGGGTATTAAACCGGGTATTAAACTGGGTATTAAACTGGGTATTAAACTGGGTATTAAACTGGGTATTAAACTGGGTATTAAACTGGGTATTAAACTGGGTATTAAACTGGGTATTAAACTGGGTATTAAACTGGGTATTAAACTGGGTATTAAACTGGGTATTAAACTGGTTATTAAACTGGGTATTAAACTGGGTATTAAACTGGGTATTAAACTGGGTATTAAACTGGGTATTAAACTGGGTATTAAACTGGGTATTAAACTGGGTATTAAACTGGGTATTAAACTGGGTATTAAACTGGGTATTAAACTGGGTATTAAACTGGGTATTAAACTGGGTGTTTAACGGGATATTAAACAGGAAATTAAACGGGACATTAAATGGAGTATTAAACAGGATATTAAACGAGATATTAAATGGAGTATTAAACTGGGTGTTAAACGGGATATCAGTAATACCGTATTATCAGACTGTAGTAGTTGATATTGGTTACTTCCTGTATTATACTCACAATAAAGGAAACTTTAAAAGATGTTGTTTTGCCAGTATAATATTGAACCAAATAATGTCCCAATTTCACAGCGATTATTCCAATTGTGATGATGAAAGAACCTCTGCGAATTTGATTAAATATGTAAGTATATTATTATTAATATTGTTATTTATTTATAACTAAGTGCTAAGTTAAGGTCATTTTTGTTTACAATATTATTTTATTGAAACGTATTCTCTATTATTTATAATGGTGTATTGAATATGTATATATGTAATATATACATTTGGTATGTGCTTTATATTAAACACGTGAGAGATGCCTACACCTGTAATATTATCTCTAAAGAAAACTCATCAATATAACAATACTTAGTTATTTGTGTATTAGTAGTTATTGTATTGTGTAGCACATAATGCATTGACTCGAATTGCCTAGCAGTGTTTTAAATACACTTGAGCTCCGGACCATACGGTCACTTACATCACCAGGTAGTTGAAGCGAAGAGATAAGTGAATGTCGTTTTCGTGAGTGTTTATCAGCTTCGATCTGAAAAGATCTACACCGTAGATCATGCAGATAACGCTGAGACCCAACTGGCTGTAGATAACCGATATCCCGCAAAGGTAATCCTGCATAACAAAACATTCACAGTGACGTAGTAGGATTGATAAAGTTGAATATTATTAAATTATATTCGAAGTCTGCAATATTAGTGTATGTATAAAATATAGTAACAATGTTTAACATAACTTAACTTAATTCTTTACTAATGAAATAACTTAACTTAATTCTTAACCAATAATATAACTTAACTTAATTCTTAAATAATGAAATAAATTAGCTTGATTCAAAGCTAATGAATGAACTTAATTTGAAGATTAACAAATAAAATAACTCTTAATAACAACGAATGAAATAGCTTTTTATAAATAACTAATTATTTATAATAATTAATGAAATATCTTTTTATAAATAAATAATTATTTATAATAATTAATGAAATAGCTTTTTATAAATAAATAATTATTTATAATAATTAATGAAATAACTTATATTATTATAAATAGCTAATTATTTATAACGATTAATGTCTTATATTATTTTAAATAGCTAACGATTTGATTGACCACTTCTGAAGTACTAAATATGGAAAACACAGCTAACACATTGACAGGTACTTGAGTTAACCAAATAGCATTCACTCTTAAAACTATAAAAGAATAAATAGTATTATATAAATAGTTTTAAAAGAAATAACAAATTACTAAACAATTACTAAAACAATTATTTTATATACCCGGACGTGATACATTGATTTATATTTATTTGTTTTATATTATTTGTGTGTATATGTATTTTATGTTAACATATATCTAAACATATTTGCACAATCAAATGTATATAAGACACGTAAAAGATATATTATTTGTGTGGTAATGTCATGCGGAATTAGCATAAGAAAGCATATTATTTTAAGGAAATAAATAAGAGGGAAATCAGTGTTTGGAAAATGTTACTAGGGTTTGTAACGAACGGGATTTTGGGAATGGATTGAATTGTTGTAATATTTAATTCTATGATTGGGATAAATAGTTTGGAATTTGTAAGTTTCAGAATATCCGTTAATGTTTGTAAGTATGTTAAGTTTATAGAAGAGACTTAGTTTAAGTAGTTTTATAATATGTTTAACTTTGGAGTAATTTTAGGTAGTCGAGATGTTAGTCAATTTGGTACATTATCTCTATTCTAATCATTATATATATTGTCTACATTAACTGCATAATGTACATTGGCTGCATTATCTGAATGTTCTATATTATCTTAATTGTCTGCAGATTAGTAGAATTTAAATCTCCCTAATATTAAAATATATTTATACTTAGTGAATATTATAAGCGAGTTCTGTAAAAAATATGTAAGTAATATTATGTGGAGGTTTATAGATTAATTGTTATCAATTGTTAAAGTATTTGTGCTATATCACATTTGTTGGTAGAACTAACGTCTAATAATTTCAGAATGTTCAGTAAAGTGAGTCACCATTACGATTGAAAATAGATGCAATTTAAATTCAATAATTAATTGCATTATGATGATATCATAAACGTGCTTTTATTATAAGATGTAATGTTAGTGTATTTTTGAAATGGAAGATTTGGAAGAATCAATTGTTATTTATTTTGTTATCTTTAATTCATAAATGAGTTACTCTATTTAATTAGTTGTATCTCAGTAATATCACATAGGCATATTTTCCAGTTTGTTTTATTATTAGTAAGTTAATCTCAGAGTGCATATTCATTAGAATAAAAGAGTATCTCTAAACTTTTCTTTGTCGAGATTTAATATTATATTAGTATATGTTTTTATTGTTATTTAATTGCTAAATTCCTAATTTTGTATCTATTTTAAATGACATTATATCAATTGTAGCCAATTATAAATAGAATGGCATGCACTATTAAAATGAAGTATATTCATATGTAGTAAAATTACACAGTTAATGTTTAGAATATCTTTGGTAATATGTTCTATGATATCAATGAAGGTAGTTTAAATATGGTTAGTTTTAGTAAATTTTGTTTCAGTTGTTCGTTTGGCAGCCTTTGAAATATAGATGTAGGTATAGATTGGTTAGTTAGGGTAAATACTTGGGTTAATTATCTTGTAGTTATTAATAAATCAAATGCAGCGAATAAGTCGAGTAAACCTAATATTACATAATCATATGTAATATAACATGGCAGTACTTCTATAATGGATTCGAAAAGTCAGTGAAGTATTCAGTAAATTGATTAGTTATATAACTCTTTATATAAGTTTGTATAGTAAATTTAGATTAGATATAAGCATGTATACGTGCTTACAATTATAGTTGTTGAATGTATAGAGGTTAGAGTTATTCAGTTTGGTAGATACTATAGATTATTACTGATATCGAAGAAAATAGTGTTTGTCAATGTATTTATTTAGTTGGAGTGAATTATATTATATTGAAGTGAAGTTATTACATTATATTGAAGTTATGTAGTTTATATTTTCTTTAAGTAATCCAGTTCTTGTTTTTTCTATATTTATTTTATTTTTAAATTTATAATAAGCTTTTTTATGTAAAATATGTTGATGTGACGTATGATATATTATTATATATATATATATATATATATATATATATATATATATGATGTAGTATTATTGTAATTCAAGTTATTATTGTTTATTAGCATGTTGCCATTAATTCTTTAATTTTCAATTTATTTATAGATGTTTTAAATGATATGAAGAATTAAGCCCATTTTTAAGAGGTTTATTAAAGGGTGTATTTATTGTTTTGAGTTTTTGACATAAAACAGTCAAAAATTTTCTAAAGATTTAAAAAATCACGTTTATATTTGTTATTATATTTTGATAATAGATTTTTTTTGGTTTCGGTTAAGAGTTGTCTGTATATATTTTTATATTGTAGAAATTTATTTCTGTTTTATTTGTTCTCTATGTCATGTCTATCATCATAACTAATTAGTAAGGTGGGAAAACCAGAAAGTATCTAATTTACTTAAAAATCTATTGTATTACTTGATCTAGTTGGAATGGTATATTGATTGTTATGATAAATATGTTATTATCAGTAATTAGTAGTATAGTGTATGTATCTATTTATACATGTATACATTAGTTCGTATGTATTTGTATATTATGCATTACTAGGGTATTTTATTAAATGAAGTATTATTATATATAATATAATTACACTATTATTATTTATTATAATATTACTACAATATGTATTACAAGAGTATTATATTATTAAAAATCTTATCCATATTGGAAGTATCAATATAGTACTAATGTTTCTATTTATTCAAATAAACTATAATAATAATTCATAGATATTTATAAATAGAAAACTAACTGCCGGCATCTTGAAGAACCCTGACTGAGATTTCGATAAGACTTGATATCATGCCCAAACTAACAAACACCATACAAGAGAAGTATATTATAGATATTACTTTTCCCAAGTTATTCAATGGCCCTAGGATAGTATGTGTACTGTGTGGGTATATAATTCGTATTAGTGGTGAAGCCATTACTCATCATATACTCTAGGTGGGTAGGTAGTGTATTGTTAATATATTTATTTAAAATGATGTGTAGTCTAAATGAATAATTATATATATTATGCATTATATATATATATATATATATATATATATATATATATGCTAAACATAAATTAAATCTATAAGATCTATTGAGAAAGTTAGGTTTACATAAATAATATTATCATAAGTATTATCATTATCCTAATTATAATTAAGTTAATAGTATAATTAAGTTAATAGTATTATTAAGTTAATAGTATTATTAAGTTAATAGTATAATTAAGTTAATAGTATTATTAAGTTAATAGTATTATTATGTTAATAGTATAATTAAGTTAATAGTATAATTAAGTTAATAGTATTATTAAGTAAATAGTATACTTAATTTAATAGTATTATTAAGTTAATAGTATAATTAAGTTAATAGTATTATTAAGTTAATAGTATAATTAAGTTAATAGTATACTTAATTTAATAGTATAATTAAGTTAATAGTATAATTAAGTTAATAGTATTATTTAGTTAATAGTATTATTAAGTTAATAGAATAATTAAGTTAATAGTATAATTAAGTTAATAGTATTATTTAGTTAATAGTATAATTAAGTTAATAGTATAATTAAGTTAATAGTATTATTAAGTTAATAGTATTATTAAATTAATAGTATAATTAAGTTAATAGTTTAATTAAGTTAATAGAATATTTAAATTAATAGTATTATGAGATCATTAAAATATAATTAATCAAATTATTCATTAATCATTCATTTGATAAACTAATATTTGATTGAGGCTTTTTAATAATACATTAAATAAAATATAATTAATCAAATTATTTATTAATCACTCATTTGATAAACTAATATTTGATTGAGGCTTTTTAATAATACATTAAATAAAATATAATAAATATATCATTTATAATAATCTATTGTGTACCGATAATTAATAATTTTACAAGAATTTATATATATATTTAATTTGATTTTAGTCTATTCTAAATCACCGGTTTACTAAATATAACAACTAATTCAATACGAATATGCTTACTATACCTACTATAATATTATATTCTGTTTAAGATTCTATAACTTATGCTAACGCTATGAACACATATCCTATACCATATCGCTCCAGCCTCTGGACAACTTCGTTTGGCGTAATATTTAAATTCTTTATATCTTCGTATTTGTTCGCATATCCGTTAACAACAATCAATAATGAAGATGGCCCGGACATTAAACTATATTTAAATTATATATCTGTGTTTACATTAATCTCCACTGTTATCATATATGTATTATTATAATTAGTATTGTTATTATTAATATTATCCATGATTACCAAGGTAATCTATATTATTTAATCTAATATTATTTGAATTGAATTCATTTATAAATTACCAAATGCACGCAAAATATAAACAATAACTTAAATGTATACTATGAATATTGAATATTAATATGAAGTATTTATACGGTACAAAAAAATGTAGTATTAATACAATAACACGTAGACAAAATATTAAAAATCATTACAAATTTACTTGTAGAAATTAAGTTATCAATTTCAAGTTATTTTGCTTGAAAATATTAACAACAAGTAAATTCCTGAACTTCCCAGTACTATATCTGAAATAGTTTGTATTCAAAAGAAAGTAATATATATATATATATATATATATATATATATATATATATATATATATATATTATAATGAATAGTTTCAAAGTATAACCATGAATCCGACTATTTCCACACTATGGAATAACTACATCTAACTGCCAATATTAAATAGACCAGATCAAATGTGTACAGTTTTAGATTAAATCTCTTTTTAAATCTCTTTTTGAGTATCTCAAGGATATTTGCAGACTTATTCATACGAACAAGTCATCCGGGCATTCACCTGCTGCAAAATACCACCTTAGATATATCATAAGTTATGTATACATCTTAAGAACAATAGTATCATTGGTAGTACAAATCTTAATAGATTGTTAGTAGTCAACTGAATTTCTACGGTGATCAGTTTGTAGGAAAATAAAGCAATATATCGAATACAATGCATATAATGTTATAATAATCATAACTAATAATACCTGTTTAGGATGAAAAAGTATGATTAGAGATAAATGATTATATGCAGTGCCTAGGTGAAATTGTGTTTGAAAACTAGTAGAGCGTGCTGATTATTGAGATATATCATATATGATACGCTCTATAGAGCGTATTGGGATATAATCAAATGTTGGCATCTGCAAATAGTTATATTTTTACTATATAAGTAAGAATAACAGTTATTAATATACGTAATCATTATTTTTATTATAATAATAAGTATTATACCAATTATTAGTAAAATAAGTTTGTATGCATATCAAGCTAATCGTAGAAGTTATCAAAATGTTTACAATATGAATTTAAATATTAATTAAATTAATATGTTTTAACATGTTTATCAATTTTTCAATTTAAACATTTTCCTATAATCTTCTATAATATTGATACATATACAGTATTTACAAACCATTATGGTTAGAAATATGAATTTTAAATTATAATAGTTAATAATACACAATTTAATAAGTTAATTGTAATAATAGTTAATAAACATAAACATTGATTACCTGAATATCATAACAATGATTACTCCGCTGAGAGACCTTTTAACAACATTAAACTTAGAAGAATCGAAATATCGCCCATAGGTTATATAAACTCCATATCCTGTACACGTTGCTATAGACGCTTGGCTCCCAGCACTGAACCATATTTCTGCATCCGTTAATCTATCTTAAAATGAAATCATAAAGAGATATATAGTTACTTACAATATACTAAATATTTAATAGATATATAATATATATTTAAATAGATCTACATCTATTTATAATATAAAATATATGTAAAATGATGTATAGCTATTTATAATATACAAAATAGTTTACGTATGAATGTTATGAAAATATGTAAATACAAACTGAAATTTGGAATAAATAGAGAAAGACCAAATGTAGAATTTTGTTGAATGATCGAAAGGGTACAAATTGCTATATGTACAAATAAGTATTTTATAATTATACAATTTATATAATTATATTTTAATAAAACATATTTAGAAATAATTATTTATTTGATATAATATATTAATATTTGTATCTGCATATTTACAATAACCTAATTGAATAAGTATTAATAAGGGACAAACAACAAATGTATTGAGCATAGTTAATACCCAAAGACCTTTATTCATGAAGAAAGTAACAGCTATAGATATTGCAAACACATTTATAAACAATATCCATTTGCTCTAAAAAATATGATTAAAACTATTTAAAATAATATTTCATAAACATATATAGATTATAATAGTTATTCAATATCTTCTAAATCAAAAACATGACATAAATACATTTAATTTAAGGTAAATTATCTCTATTAGTCTGATTACTAAGATTATATGCAATATTCTATGTATTCAATATCAAATCTAATAATATGAATACGTATACTATTTATTTATAAGACTATAAAATGGATATTTACAACATATGTATTGTGTTATATTGTATTTATTATATTCAACTAATATAACAGGGATTATGGGAGGTTGTATTATGCTAGTATTGTGCATAATTACTCAACTTAATTATAAGAATAAATGTTTATATAAATTACGGTTGCTGTTTCAAGTTTATTATACTCTCGATATAGATACATTTTTAGATCATTTTTATTACAATTCAATATCGTTTTATAAATGGAATACTCAAAGTAATAATAAATTATAGTTGACTAACTCTCATTCGCATATTATCGAAGAATAAATGGATGTGCTCTGCTTTGCTGGGGATATCGTAACCATAACTAGAGGCTGTGTAATAAATCACCCATGATGTAATCATAGACAAGTACCCACTGTTTATATTATTATGTATGGCTTGTACATTATTATATATCACATATATGATATAATAAATATATATATATATATATATATATATATATATATATATACATATAGCTATATAAATATTATAAAAAGTAATAATAATGGAAAGGACACTAATTCGTAGTATTAAAACTTTAGTTCAACTATTGACATTAACTACTACCTTTGACATTTAGTATTAACTATCAAGAACCCATCCATCAAAGCTAGAACATACTATAAACTGATACTTAGTCTAGAGAGGCGTTAAAGATTATTTTAGGATATGATTAAAGCGATGTAATTTATCGATTAATATTTTCGGAGATCTACTTAAAATTATAGTCTTTTAATCTTTTAAAATAAGTTTAAAAACTTCACTTATACTATGTATAAACTTATCTATTACCTATTTACTAATGTTTTATAATTACACTTGAAAAATTATAAAAGTTTTCGAAGTCATAATTTGAAAATGAGATTAAATTTTTAATAGAATAAATCTTAAGATACAAAACAAGTATTACAATTGTTGACCTCTCCAATTATCATCATTTAACTCATAGAATTGTAATATATTATCTATTCGTATTGATTATTTATATAAGTATTGTGTTTAATTTGATTCGTAGATACTCTTTTATATCTAGATTTAAAAATTTTTTTTAATCGATTTGTGATGATAGATTCGTTAGATAATGTTTGTTTTTTTATCAGAAATCTGATGACATTAATGTTATCTAAAATTCAATTCAATAATAATTATTAATTAATTAATTAAGACTAGAATAAATAAAAACAGTAACGATTTATTAACGTTTGTGTGAGAGTCTATGTTATATACGTTTTAATAGCAACCGCATTCAGTTCTAAGACTATATATTGTTAATCCGAAAAGCAACTATTATATTAACTTCAATTTATGATAGTGGTGGAATAGCATATATTTTATTATAATTATTACTTATTGGTAATATATATATATATATATATATATATCTTAATTAAGAATATGTAACCTAGTATATAAGTTTACAAATAGATATAATAACTAGCCTTATGTTTACTTTAAAAATTCAAACTTAAACATATACTAAATACAATTTCCTAAACTCGTAATTAAAATCACTAAATACTTTCAAATTACAGGAGCTAAATACTTTATATATAAGTACAATAACCTTGTGAGCATGGGTACTAATGCCATCCAAATTCCAAAAAAAATAGCTTTTATTCCTCCAAATAAGAATATTGTATTTATGATATCTTCAATAAATAGTACGGTATAATAAATTAATGATTAATATTATTAAGGGTATTAATAATTGATAAATAAAATGCAATATAAATATTATGTATGTTATATAAGAACAATGATTCTCGTGGATAAATATTAATACGAAATGTACACTGTACACTGTATAGTGTACAGTGTACATTGTGCACTGCACAGTGTGCAGTGTATAGTTTACACTGTAAAGTGTAGTGTATGGTTTACAGTATATAGTATACAGTGTGTAATGTATAGTGTTAACTATATATTTTTAGGAAACCTGAGCGAAACGTTCTTCCAAGAGTATTTTCAATAATTACTACTGGAAAACTCCAAATAAATAAAGCAACCGAATAGGCGATAAAGAAAATCATTGCTCCTAAAAAGAGTTGAAGTTTAGAGCTCCTGAAAATAGTTAGGGTTTAGAGCTATTGATGCGATTTAGAGCTCCTGAAAATAGTTAGGGTTTAGAGCTATTGATGTGATTTAGATCTACTGAAAAAGGTTATGGTTTAGAGCTATTGATGTGATTTAGATCTCCTGAAAAAGGTTATGGTTTAAATCTTCTAAAAAATGTTTAGTTTTAAAGCAAATACTCATCGAATCTAATTAAATATATTATTAATGTATTAATAATGTATTATTAATATAATAATGGTAACAATTCATATATTCATTAATTCATATATTCATTAAAATACTTAATGAACGCACTTCGTTAATGAACTAGAACTGAAGTTATAGGATTTAGAATAACCCATTAATTCTTGTCTCTCTTACTTAGACATATCCTTCACCCGAGTATTGCATAAACGTGATATATATATATATATTAGTCAATGTCTAACCCCCGTCCTTTGCATTTAAACCCATCATGAATGGAAGTCTCCACATATTAGCAAGTGAAGCCGAGTACGTGAGGATAGCCGTTATCTCGGATGCGTAGGTACTTATCTATGACGTAATGTGAATACGTAATACCACCGTACTCTCGTGAAATCTCGATAAGCGAAACTTTATTTAAACCTTTATGACACCCAAGTTTTCTTTAGACGACACCTGAGAATATGTAGATGTAATAACTATATATTTATCATGGGATATTTCATAACAGTACATATATAAAGTGTAAATAATATTTAATATATAATTATTAATTACCGACAATATATCCTCATTCTTTTGAATCTTCTGTAATTTCTTTTAATGTGCAATTAGAATTATATATATATATACATTTAATATTATACATAATGTTTACATATAAGTTGATTAGTAATATATATATATATATATATATATATATATATATATATATTGTATTTGATATTTTGATTAACATGTAATATTCTAAAAAAAAATGTATGTAGTTTATTAATAATAAAAGCGAATTATAATTAACTATAGAATATTTATTGATCTATAATTTTATTAAATTCGTAAACAGATATTTTTAGAATATTAAATATAAATTGTTATTAAAACATAAATATCTTAAAAGCATAACGATATGTGTAGATCATTATGTATGTAGCGTTTTATCAATAACAACTGAAGATTTATTATAAATATAAAAAATATAAAAAATTTTCAAAAATATTAAAAAGCCAAGAAAAAAAAATAATATATAAAAAGAAACAAATATGTGTAATTACTGTTATTAATTTTCAATGTTAAAATTCCCTACACGCTTTCATATAATTTGATTAAGTAGGGTAACAGTCTAATTTCTACATAACAAGGTACATAACACCGCTAGTAGAGTTCGTTTTCTTAGAGAATATATAATATAATATATAAGTTATATATTATAGGAGTAAATTGTATTTTAATTTTGTCAAGTTTTATCTTGTTCCATTATTTTGGAAATTCTTGATTATATTGTAATCTGTTCATATATAAATCCTTCTCACTGAACATATTAATCAAATTAAAAAATTGTTACTGTGACTTTTTGTTTTACAATTTATCTATTACTATTAGAATCGCGTATCCAATTAGGTCATTTAATTGGGCGATGTTAGTTTTAAGTATATAGAGTTAGTTTCTTTTTATCTATAAATATGTTAGTAGATATATTAGTAAACACTTACGACGTTATCATTTATTCCAGATGTACCTGGTTTCGTTCTTTTTATCTTTATCTTCTTCTTTCGATAGCACACCATCGAATCTATGTATGGTGTATAATGATGAATATACTATTTAGAATATTAATATAATGATTTTATAACATAAGTTATAAATCAAAATATTTGTATAACAAGATGAAATATTAATAAACAAATAAAACGTATGTAACGTATCAATTAAGAATATTTACATTATACCAAATTACTAATAACGGTTTTATTATGTGTATTTATACATTGATAATGATAGTAATGACAATTAATATGTATAAGGTTTAATAGTCCTTTTAATTAATATTTTCTTCCCCGGAAACATCCGGATTATTTTAGTGTTTTACTTAATAATAAAAGCTTATGATTATGCAAACGTATCTACGAGTTTTAACTAAGATAATGAACAAACAAAGTATAACAAACATATTAGCAAAATCACTTCTAAGAAATTATTAATATTCTTCTAACATTAGACAGGTAAATCAGTAGGGCCCGTTGGTATTTCCTTAGAAAATTCTTACTAAAACACATGATGACCTAGTGTTAATTCTTGAAAACTATTTAAATAGAATTCTATAGAATTATAATAACACGGAGCGCCGTGTCATAATAGTGTACCATAAAAGTAATACACTCATGCCCTATACAATAAAGTATCTTTAAAAAGTAACCGTTATCAATAATTACAGGCCAATATATGTAACCAATGTATAATTCATACTCTTATATTATATCAAATATCATCGATTACAATCTATATGCATGTAGTAAATAATCAATTTGGCTTTAATTCCATATAAGTTACATATCTAGCAATCCTCGTAGTAAAGAGTATTGTTAGTGAGTTGTTACAGTATACTAATATATTAACATTGGAAGCTTCCAATGTTAGAATAGCCTTTTCAATGCCAATAAAGCATTCGATAGGATTAATCATAAATCATGCTCAATTAACTATAAAAAACATACAAAGCGCAACAACCTACTCCCTCATAAGTACATAAATCAATAAATGTTCGTAATACATATAAGTGGCTATAGCTACATCTACATATTTCACTTATAAAAATGCCATTTAGCAATGCGGTATGCAATCCCCGGAGCTTTTCATTCTATATATAAATACGTTATGAGTTAATCTAAATGAACTCAATATTGTTTATATATAGGGTAATGTCCCAATAATTAATATATGTCATGCGTATGATTTTATATAACTGAAATATGAAGGTGAAATGAAAACGAATTTGTTTAAAATTAAATCTATTGTGATACTATAGTCACGACATAGTAATTAAATAATATTTTGAACTAAAAACTCAACATTTCTCATAATAATGTTTTCGTATAGTTCATAATTGACTAATTATTTTATATTATAGAATTTCTAATTCTAATAATTATATACTTATTATATACTTAAGCAGTTGTTTTATTATAATATATTTTCAAACTATATTCTATTTTGTACGAATTTATTATTTTATTATTAGTATTTATATTTATGTATATTTATTAATTTCCCTGTTATACTTCATGTGTAATATTCCACTATTATCATTTTGTTTATCTTTATAACTATGTATTACCTTTTATGATAATACATTTTCAATATATATATATAATCATACAATCATATATATCACAATTCTCGAATCAAAATACTTTGAATATTATAATTATTTATAAAAACTCAGAAATACAACAAACGTAACAATTACAATAACTAGTTAGTATAGCTATAATAAGCTTTATATATACAAACATAATTAAACATTAACCCGTTATAGTGATGAATAAGTATACGCGCAGGTAAATGTATAGCGAATACATATTTCGTATTTTATATACACAATAAAATATATATACAATAATGTTTACTTGTAGTTTAATAGATATGCATGCATGTAGACATCATGTAAGTTTAATAAAACAAATTAAAACACTGTATAAAATATAATAAATAATATTAAATATATAAATTAATGATATTAAATATTATAATATTTATAAGTTCTACTTTTACAATACATATATACTAAATAATACGATTGTATTCTAATTAATCAATATTTTATGTTATGATTATTTTAATAGAGGTTTAAATATAGTTAATTAAGTGATCACCTAGTTTATTGACAATATTACCATAAATATGATGTTCACTCGATAGTTGTACTTTCCCATTAGCATTATTACGTTTGAGATTAACCATTTATAGTTTAGGAAATTAAATTATATCAACTTGGTGAAATAAATAATAACATTAAATATTTTAAAATTACTAATAAATAACAAATTGAATAACAGACTTATTATTATTTTTTATTTAAATTAAATAATAGTTGGTAAATAATATTTGTTTAAGAACATATATGTGCGATATCAATAAATATATAAATAAATTATTAATATAATATCATGAAAATTTATTAACTTCATTTATTATTTGTAGAATGATTTTTAAAAACAAGATTTACATCAACTTGTGTTTTATAATCTTTTTGCTGTCATCGCAACTAGTTTATGACTCATACGTAGTAGGATTACTCATTGCTAGTATACAATAATCAATACTTTAATAAAAGAAGAAATTATAGAAAACTCACTTAATAAATTTGAAAAAAGGTAATTCTTGATTTGATTTAATGAGTTAAAAGTTTAGTTTAAATTCATTTTATGATTAAAATCGTTTGAATAACGTATACTACAAATATATATGAGATTAATTAATATATATTAGTTGTTTGTAAATAAAGGTTATTCCAAATAAAAGCATATTTAAATCCGACTCAATGGTTTTAAATTGATTAGTGATCAATTAATGGAATAATTAGTTCAACAATTCCTGTGAGAGCCAGTAAGTGTTAGTAACAACTTTCTAAAACTAATGTCAAAACTCACCATGATTATCTATTTTAAATCCTTTTGTATTTTAATTATAATTATAAGATTACAATTTTTTCTAATATAATGAAAATACTTTTTATAATAATATATTTTTTCTATTACCTGTAAATATTTTTCGTATTTCTTTTTCTATATATTCTTCTATATATACTTGAAAATATTATATCTTTTTACTATACATTCTTTTTATTTTAATTGATTATAGAAAATTAATATATCAATATCTTCTTTTTACATTGAATAATTGAACAAACTCGAAATACTTATATTAATTATTAAGATATAACAAGACATTTTATTAATTATACTTGGAACGAGAAAATACCTCGTTAATATAACATTATACAAAAAGAACATCCAGGAGATTAAACCATCATTTCCTTGAGGATAACAGATATTAATATTGCGGAAAACTCTAAAAACTGCTAAATCTGAACAATAAAAGCCGTACACGTTAATATCGATATGTTATAATACTTTATATGATAATAATAGTATATGATAACAATAGTATAAATATAGGTATAGTTAAAAAGAGAATATCTTGTAACATTATCAAAATTACAAAATATTCAAAAAGAATTTAGTAATAATTAAATATCCAAAACGGCAATTAATATAAAATAAAAATAACTTTACATCAATTTCTCGGTATTCAAATACCACATGACGGTGAAACGCAGAGAAGTCGGAAGTAAAGGTTGCTTGTGGTCCATGGTCTGTGTCACGAAGGCAAAGGCCTCCTTAACCGGTACCTAAATGATATGTTTACATCACAAATTATAGAATATATGACATTCTATTATCTACGACAAATAAATAATTGCAATGAAACTTCTAGATTAAAAATACGTTCCATCTCAGTTGCGACAGTTTCAAAAATACGTCTACTTGTTAGTTTAATAACAATTAGGATACATATAATTTGAATTCTGTTTAATATATAAGATAACAAAAATGAGGATGATAAAAATAGCTTAAAGTTCAAACGTTAAATAGATTATACCTCGTAAGTTTCAATAATTTCACCTTCAGTGGCCAGACCTCCTCCTTCAGTGACCTTTTGATCATCGGTGACCTTAGCTATGTAATAGGTCATTGAGCCTCCCTCCGCTGATCTTAAAGAGAGAGTAGGTCGTTAATAAAATGATCTAAATTTCATAAATTAATTTATTAATCAATGTTGCAATACGATGTTATTATATTATAAACTGTGATCAATTGACCAGGTAAGATGGTTTTTGAATGTTATGAAATCATCTCTAGAAGGTTAAGAGAAGTGAATAGTACCGAGTGAATGCCAAACCTGCAATGCTCAATGTATTTCAGTTGAGATAATGAAATATCGTATCCACACTCTTCCAAAACCTCTTCCCTCGCAGTTTCTGCGGCTGTTTTATCTTCAAAATAAATTGGTGTTTATATGACTTCAAGTCTTTTTTTACAAAGAAATAATAATTAATAAAATGAGGAAGCTTTTACAAAAATTCATTGTGTTAAATCAGTAAATATTAATTCAATGATTCTGAAGATTTAATCTTATTTAATTATTTATTAATATAAAAATAAATATAGAATAACTAATGAAATACTAAGATAAACATTCCAATTTTGTAATTCCTGATAATTCTAGATAATTTCAGATAATTATAGATAATTCTAAATAATTCAAGATAATTCTAGAATATTCAAACTAATTCTAGATAATTCACCTGGTTTATCTCTAAGACCTGCACACAACTCCACAGTAATACCAGCCGATCCAGAGATTTTTTGACAATCTATTGTCTTTTTAACATCATCGATAGCTCCCTGACTTCGTGCCTCGTACATGTACACAGCTAGGATAATGTAAAACGGAGTTACCATGAATTAAAAGTGTTGGTATAATCTTAATAATAATAAATGAAAATCAAAATATTAAGATTTTCTAAAATTATATATTTTATTATATATTATTTAAATGGTTACAAATAATTTAATTTAGTGGATTGCAATGTGGAAATGAACAAGCATCGTGGAAGAAAGGTTATAAAGTACCAACGAGGTCTGAATTGCTTTACGAAGATGAAAACATCTCTACTTGTATTATGTAACAAAATTCCAACACTGAAAATATTGAAATAGGGATTTTTATTATTTAGTAAATAATATTTACTATAAAATATAAAGACTATAATATCTCAATTGCTATTGACTGTTAGAGACAATTGTTATATAAGAACATGTAACATTATAGGCGAAGTGGGTCACTTAAAATAGGATATACAATTACATATGTTGAATTATCCAGGCACATTAGATAAATTAAAATAGTTGTCATTATAAACAAAAGATTTCTAAATAACAGTGAGATTAAATCTACATTCAAATTATATTGTAAAGTAACAATGGCAATACATAACCATATTATTATATAGATATCGTATTACATATCTGTATTATATAATCTCCTGATATAAATATTATGTTATGTTATTACCTTATAAGGTTAGACTCACTAGAATATTAATATATGATATAAGGACAACATACATGACTATATTAATTGAAATTAATATAATGACAAAGATAAAAAGGATAGTATTAATAGAGATTAAAATACGGACATACAAGATTAATATAAGACTATATTAAATGAAATTTCAATAACCTGTCCAATTTCTTAACACAATCCCAAATTTTTTTCCTTCCATTCTATAAATGTAATTAATATTAAAATTATATTATTTATTATTTAGAATAGAAATAAAATGAATACAAAATTATTTATTTAATATAAAAAATTTAATATGATAAAACAATTATAAAATTATATTTCTAAGTTTTTAGATATGCCTATAATTAATTAACCAAACCATCAAATTATTAATGAATATACAAATATATATTAAATGAAAAATAATACATTACATTAATAATTGTAAAAAATCGAACTTTACCATTATCATTGAATATTACTTTATCATTATTATTGTATATTACTTTATCATTACTATTGTATATTACTTTTTCATTAATATTGTATATTACTTTTTCATTACTATTGTATATTACTTTTTCATTACTATTGTATATTACTTTTAATTATTATTGTATATTACTTTTTCATTACTATTGTATATTACTTTTTCATTACTATTGTATATTACTTTTTCATTACTATTGTATATTACTTTATCATTACTATTGTATATTACTTTTTCATTAATATTGTATATTACTTTTTCATTACTATTGTATATTACTTTTTCATTACTATTGTATATTACTTTTTCATTACTATTGTATATTAATTTATAATTACTATTGTATATTACTTTATAATTACTATTGTATATTACTTTTAATTATTATTGTATATTACTTTATCATTACTATTGTATATTACTTTACCATTATCATTGTATATTACTTTTTCATTAATATTGTATATTACTTTTTCATTACTATTGTATATTACTTTTTCATTACTATTGTATATTACTTTTTCATTACTATTGTATATTACTTTTTCATTAATATTGTATATTACTTTTTCATTACTATTGTATATTACTTTTTCATTACTATTGTATATTACTTTTAATTATTATTGTATATTACTTTTTCATTACTATTGTATATTACTTTTTCATTACTATTGTATATTACTTTTTCATTACTATTGTATATTACTTTTAATTATTATTGTATATTACTTTTTCATTACTATTGTATATTACTTTTTCATTACTATTGTATATTACTTTTAATTATTATTGTATATTACTTTATCATTACTATTGTATATTACTTTACCATTATCATTGTATATTACTTTTTCATTACTATTGTATATTACTTTTTCATTACTATTGTATATTACTTTTAATTATTATTGTATATTACTTTTAATTATTATTGTATATTACTTTATCATTATTATTGTATATTACTTTACCATTATCATTGTATATTACTTTTTCATTACTTTTGTATATTACTTTTTCATTACTATTGTATATTACTTTTTCATTACTATTGTATATTACTTTACCATTATCATTGTATATTACTTTTTCATTACTATTGTATATTACTTTTAATTATTATTGTATATTACTTTATCATTGCTATTGTATATTACTTTTTCATTACTATTGTATATTACTTTTTCATTACTTTTGTATATTACTTTTTCATTACTTTTGTATATTAATTTATAATTACTATTGTATATTACTTTATAATTACTATTGTATATTAATTTTTCATTACTATTGTATATTACTTTTAATTATTATTGTATATTACTTTATAATTACTAATGTATTACTTTTACAAGTGCAAGATTGCCGATGTCAAAATTTAGAATACTTAATTTATTATATTAATACAATTATTTAAAACATTCCACCTCGTAATATACCCTACAGAGGGAGTGACCAACATGGAATTTAAAAAAGATCTAGGTAAAGGTTTTAATATTTTATTTTTAAAACGTCGATTAAATTTCCTATTCCTCGTACAATTTCGATTTTTCAAAAATGCGTATATTCAAAACTCGCCGAGTTTACTATCTCTCCACATTAACAAAAATGTTCCAAGGACATTTTGACGAAAAGTAAAAATGGGTAAAAACACATTTTTTGGGGCTAAATAAAATGTATTCACTCGGTTGGGTTCGCTGGGATTTTCTGAACTCGTATTAAGAGAAGAATTATCTAATCATATCAAATAACGTATCTGAGTATAAGTAACATCAAAATATCCGCTAAATAGAGTTAGATATCCGTACAATAAGTAATTCTAACTTGTTCGTAGCATAATCTGTAAGGTTGAATATATGGGCTATCCAACAGTTTCTCTATGGTCACATTTCGTATGTCCTCCATCAATGTCCTTATTATGTCCTACAATTCAGATGTCGAAGTGAAATTCACTATTAAATTATATGTAATCATTCAATTACATCATTTAACATTATATTTTTATATATTGTCTATATATAATTAGGAATATAAAAATAGACTTAGAAAAATAAAGGAATTAAAGAAATTAAGTAAATATGAAACGATAGATAAGAATAATGATATTTTACTAGTTGTATATTTTGTTAATGAATAATACATTATATTTCTATATGGTTTATAGCGCATTTATCCTTGTATGTATATTATATAAAATATAATTGAATTCAACTATAATATTCATAAAGCATATAATTATAACTTTACATTAATGATATTATTGACCAGTTTTATATTGTTAACATATAGCTAGTCTAAAAATTAAAATAAGGTTTTAATATGCATTAAAATAGATCTTAGAATAGATAATAATAGATCTTCTGTAATAAATAATAATAGAAATACTTATCTTCCGATAATTATGATCTAAACTTTATAACAATCAAAATCATAAGTATAATAAATAAAATATAAAAACTCTAAAATCTATAAAAAATACTTTCAACTTGCTTCTAAATATGTATGAATAAATTACATTAGAATAGCTACAGACATTAAAATAGTTAAAGACATTATAATTTCTAAAGATATTAGTATTACTAAAGATATTAGTATTACTAAAGATAGAACCGCTAGACATTAGAACAGTAAAACAGAATAGCTAAAGAAATTAAAATTGATACAAATAAGGATAGATAAACACATTAGAATATTAAAATAACGTATATAACATATAATATACCTGTGATTAAAAAATAATAAATAACAATTAAACAGAAAGATCAATAAACCTGAAGAGGTAATCTTATTGGTGTGTTACAATAAATGATTTTGTATTCCCAATTAACTAAGAAACAATACATAATTAATCATATATATAATAAGCTACATAAGTAATATCTCGAACAGATGTTCACTATTATTATTAATAAAAGTATGTTTATATATTTATGACTTTTATTTCATATTATATGAAATCTATATTTATATATATATATATATATTATAAATAAAAATAAAAATCTAGTTATATTTTAGTGAGCAAATTTTATACAAAATATATTTTACAAATGAAATAGACGCTAAAGTTATAATTCTGTGCATTATTTACTGACAGAACAGAGGTATAATAAATTATTTGTTGGGAAAATATAATGAAATGGTAATAGTATAACAGTATATAATATTAATCATATTAATATTATATATAACAGTATATAATACAGTACAATATATAACATATAATCATTATTTTATATTATTTTATAATCCAACATACTTTGGGTATATTATATATTGCACATAATAATTTTAAAATATAATAAGTTATTGATTTATTTTCCTTAATTTCGAAGCGATAATACAGTAAAAGTAACATTAATTAAATGATAATCAATTAAGATAATATATATTATTAAAAATAAAAAATAAAAATATTAAAAAAATAAATATTAATAAAAATGAGATTTACAAATTTAAGAATGTTGGAAATATATCATAGTACCTACATTGTAAAAGAATTGGAATATTTTTTATGCCAAGAGTAAGATAGATACTCTAATAGACACATAATATACTCTAGAATAATAAATAAAGCAATAAAATTTAACAAATAAAACATATAATTTATATCAATATATTAATAATCTCAGCAAAATATTTCTAATTTCATATATAGTTTTTAAGGTAAATCACGTAAATGTATATTTTGCATTCACAGAATTCATTCAATCTCTAACACAATGTTCTTTTTGTATACCATTTGACAATAAGTTATGCAATAAAAATAGTGAATTTCATTTTAATATTAAAAATAACTCATGATTAAAAATGTGTCCTTATCATTAAAATTGAGTACTCATATCTATAAAGTAATGTCCATTTGTTTATTCAATTTACAAGTTCACACTAAATGAACTCCCAAAATTATTAAAAACTATTAAGGGGTGATGAAATTTTAGAATTTTTTTTTCATTATATAAAATAATATTTTAGTTAATTTTCTATTATATGTTTAAATTTCAGGTTTTAAAATTGAATAAAAACATTAAAATAACGTATTTTTAAAAAGTCTACTACTTAGAAAATATTTTTGATAATTTATGTAAATTTCATTAATTTTTTAATACAATTAGTTCAATTAAATTTTATATTTGATTAACTTAGTTTAAAATGCAATGTTTATATTTATATCAAAAGGTCAAAGGGTATGTTTACTTTTCCTGTTATTGCATAGCTTATAAAGGTAGAAGCTAGTAATGGAAACTTAAATAAACTTTAAATGTAATTTTCTCAGTATTTTGAATTTCTAGACTAAAAATCCGATATCTTTTTAGCTTACATTCGTTTTCGATAATATTTTCGACAGAATTTCACAGAATGTTTATTATAGTTATATCTAAAATAATTGTGTTCAACATTTTTAGAATTTTTTTTTAAATATTTATAACAGATTTATAACATTGATTTCTTATTACATTGCAATTAATTTCGTAGAAATCCCAAACATATTCAATGAGATAACAGAATTAGCTTAAGAGTAAAATGCCTATTCATTTACATCGGATCAATTCTAACCACAGATAGCTTTAAGAGATACATTATTAAACTGTAATATGTTAACATATATTATTTATGAACATATTTTATTATTTAACAATCATGCATAAATGATAAAAGTCTATTCGATAATATTGAATTAAAAATTAATATTTTATCAATTAATCCAATTAATTATAATTATATTTTTATATAAATATCAATTTATCTATTCATTAAAACGTATTACTATGTTAATCTTACTATATAATTACTAACGTAAATAATTTATATAAGAAACATACAAATAAATATTAATATAATATATTATACAAACATTATTTATTTTGTAATAACCATTGGTATTATAATTACTTTTATATCTGATAATAAAAATGGCATAGTTAATTAATAATTCAATTAATAATTAATTAAGATATAGAAATGATATACAATACTCTACTATGTATGGCTATAAGAAATAATATTATGAGATAGTAGTATTAAAACTATAGATCAGTCTGAATAAATCTATGATTTGTTCAAAGACAAAACATGGTGAAATTTACGAGTTGAATATGCAATAAACCACATTTTTTATTTTATTAACATTGTACAATGTATTATAATTACTTTTATATCTGATAATACAAATGGCATAGTTAATTAATTATTAATAAGTTGAAAGAATATATTGTAAATATATATTGTATACAATAGTGTATGTGATTATAACTAATTATATTTCTATGATACATCAGTTATATTAAATTATTTAAATCTACGTTTTCATAAAAATTAAAAGTTAAGTTTTCATAAAAATTAAGAGTTTATGAAATTAAACATGTTAAATTCACGAAAGTAATTATATAATGACATAACAAACCAGGTGCGAATTATTTATTAATTACTAATTACTTTAGTTATTATTGATATATATTATTTTTATTTCATATATTAATATTTTTTGCAATTTAAATATATTAGTTGTTATACTGCTTTACATTTGATTATAATAAAGTTGTAAGACAGGTAAATATTTGCGTTTTCTTACATATTTAAACATATTTAAATTGACATAGATTTATTTGAGAAGTATTTTTTTCTATTTTACAAAGTTAATATATAAAGTTAACGAATATAGGCAATAGAAAATATATTAAAATGTATATTTTATTCAGGCAATCCTATATATAATTCACGGATTATCAGAATTGCATAACAAAAATAATTCAATTGTTATCGTTACTGCACAATTTACATATCCATATTTATTTGAATTTTTACAGTGTAGATTATTACAAAAACATTAGAATATTTATACAAAACAAATATATTCTACAATTAATTTGCTCATGTTCAATATAAATAGTCAATAATTATATTTAAATCTGAATGACAACGTAATTCTAGATAAAAATATAAATTAGTACAATTCAAGTTATATGATTTTATCATATTAGATTCGTAAATAATAGGTTTATCTTAACTATTAACTACAAACAGTTCATAACTGTACACTAACTTGCGGAGAATCTACTATAATGTACTCAATATTCATTATGGATATATATATATTTTGAATGTAAATAAAAAATATAGTTGATTATATATCTATGAACATTATATTTTATATTATTAATATATATATTTCATTATTTAATTAACAAATATAAGTAGATATGGTGCAATTATATATTGTTATCGTATACATTATGTTAACTTATTAAATTATAGTATTAATCAATATAACTTATATTATAATATAATGGTTAATTTGACTAATTTATTATAGATTTAATTACTGACTCTATATCAGAAGTATTGAATATTTAATAAATATAATTATTATTCTAAAATCACTTAATTGTATATATATATAAACTCAATTTTATATGAGTTTTAATAGACATATATATATTATATACATAAATATAGACAAAACTTACATTAATTTTATAGATTAAAAATGCTAATCGAAGAAATAATTTTTAAATAAAAATCTAATAATAAATCCAAATTCAAAATTGTTTTAATTTTTATATTTATGTAAATACACGTGACTATATTATATCACGTGGTAACGTGTTTATTTCGTCCATAAATAATAGAATCAACATTAGACATCTAGATATTTAAAAATAAATATACTAATATATATTATAATATTTAGTAAATATTATTTACATGGTCATATATTTTTTTATTAATTTGTTGAATAAGTTATATAAATTAGCTTATTATTAAATATAATATAGTATTCATCATAGTATTCATTATAGAGTATTATTTATTATTTAAATAAATACCAATACATAAATTTGTATTAATTTAAGATTTAAGATGTCCATGTTTACTTCTATTTATATTCTATTGTTATTATAAATATTCTAAATATGATGTAATATGTTGTATTGTTGGCCATAGTTAACTTCATTAATTATTCTAACATTGTTTATATATACATTTTATTGTATATCACTTGTTCGGCATATTCCGTTGAGACAAGAACATAGTGTTTTATTTATAGTTTTATATTCCAGAAAAATAGTTAGTATTTAGTAGCATACATAGTATGTATTAAAACTTTAATATATATTTACTTTATTTTACTATATATTATAAAATGATTTCGATAAAACTGTTGGTTGCAAATTTATATATTTTTTTAGTTATTTTACTTCTGTCATATTTTAGATATACTAAATTTTAAATTTTGCAGATGTTTCCAATATTCCGACCCAGACCGAAGGGAGATAAAATGGTGTGCAACCAAACTCAAATGGCTCCTATTAGGAAAGAGCGCAAGTTCCCGCCAACTCCTGCACCCGCACCAGCCCCGGCTCCCGTTCCCCAAGTGGTCATGCCCCAAATGATGGTTGGCTGTCCGCAGATGGTACCTCAAGGGTATCCCGGATATTGCATGCCACAACACGTTCCTCAAATGTACGCTCCACCTGTTCAACCGGCCATGGCTCCAGCACCTTACGTACCAGCACCTTACGTACCAGCACCAGCTCCGTACGTTCCTCAGGTACCCGCACCATCTCCGTATGTCCCTCCGGCACCCACACCAGCTCCGTATGTTCCTCAGGTACCCATTCCAGCTCCATATGTCCCTCCGGCACCCATACCAGCTCCGTATGTTCCTCCGGCACCCACACCAGCTCCATATGTTTCCCCAGTCCCAACTCTAACCCCAGCCCCAGCCCCAGCTCCAGTCCCAGCTCCGGCTAAGGTTTCGGCTCCTTACCCTACTACATTGATGCCCCAGCTAAATCCGCCATACGCACAGCATGATCCTCAGGCTCCGCCTCCTTATGGGGCCCCAAATGTGGTATCCAATCCTGCTCCTCTCGTGCAACAACCAAATTCTTTGTCTGTTAGTTTATATCCACGCATTTCTGAAATTTTATACTCAAAATAATATGTTACCAACAATTTATTTCAATAATACTTTAATATATATATATAATTAAATTATATATTATGCTATTTTACAGCCTTGCATTGTTATTGATAGTAATGAAGACAATTTAAAAAAAGCTGCCGCTGAGGCTGAAGCAGAAAAGGCTGAAGCTAAAAAGAATTCTAAAAAGAAACCCAAGAAAGAGAGAAAAGGAAAGGAAAATGATGAAAAGGGTGATTTATTCCATGATTGTTGTCTTTGTTGTTTTTGTTGCTGCGATGATTTTTAGACTTAATAATAGTGCCTTTGTTATTATATATACATATTGTATACGTTATTTTATGCGCTATTTAATTACGTTATTTAATCATTTTAATAGATGTTTGTAACAATTGTTACATCATGCAATTTACATTCAATTTTTACAATGTTTTATTTTAAAATTTATTTTACTAATAAATACAATATTAAATTATTTTCTTTTAAAATACGAACTCATATGTTCCGGGTATATATTATCTTTTAGTTGGTAAAATTAGTAACCTGTTTAATAATTAAATTTAAAAAGATCGTCATTCATTTTAATTATATTCAATTAGGAAGTAATTAATTATATATTATTATTTAAAATGCAGGTAGAAAATAAAATTGTGAAATTTTCAGTCATGTCAATTAGAATAAATGTATAAATTTATTCATCTTCTATCCATTCTTCCGAGTATTTCACTACTATTTTTCCATTTCCCTAATTATATTATATCTATAATAATATGATCTAATATGCTTAACTGCAGTTACGTAATCTAGATAAGGTGACAATATATATATATATGACCATATATAAATTTATAATATACACATCGTATACATTCTTCATTTATTTCATATTCAAACTAAATCAATTGCAAAACAGTTAAAACGACTCAGAATGTATCTCTAATACAAATTCCTAGGAATAACAATTGGGTATTGTTTGGTCTAAAAACATTTTGTTTCTTTTGTTTACTTTGTTTTGTTTAAACAGTGATCCATCTTTATCTGCGATATAATCCTAGATGAATATTGCTAACACATTTTATATCATTGTGTTATTTGACTTCATACGAGGTACACCTATTATTTATTTCTAACTTGCAAATAATTATTAAATAACATGGTTTGTAATATTATATATGCATAATACGTTTTCTTTAATATGATAGTATTTCTTACCCAATAATAACTATAATACAATAAGCGAATTGAACTATTTTATATGTATTTAATCATTATGTAAGTCATCTTGATAAGTATACTCTAAAATAGATTATCACAATATATAAACAACTAGTATTAGTATGTATACACAAGTAAACAAATGATATAATTAGTAGAAATAAAATATATATTCACTTTAATTATTTAACATATAATAACCTGGATGGTTCCAGTATATGTGTGAGTTAAGTCGTCCATACGAATTCGTTATATGTTTTATCATCGTGAAATGTTTGACAGAATGATATAACAAGTTAATACAATTACTTCAAGTTACACAAAGTATGGTTTAACATGAAGCAAATTATAAAAAGAGAAATAAAATGTCTTATCTTGTTTGCCTGATACTGTACATAAATGTGGTTTAGATTCAACTGTTCTATTGTCCCAACATAGTATACGAGATGTTTTTATCTTTTGTCCTTAATTGTAATGATATTCTTAAATAATAATTGTATTATATCAAATTATTTACAAAATTCTTGCATCGATATTTTCGCTATTATCATATGTTATATAACAACTATTATGAGATTAAAGAATTAATGCATGTATTTATATATATATATATATATATATATATATATATTTATATTAGTTCTTTATGTGAAGAATTAACAATGTCCGGACATGTGAGTTATTTATTTAACCTCTACAATATCTCTACGTAGTTTATATGTAATATCATAATAATAAGTAATAGTTAATAACAATATATGTAATATCATTTATATTCTGTAAAGAAAGTTGTATATAGAATAGAAATAAATATACGACTATATAATTTATAGAGTAAATATATTTGCAAGCAAATTTTCTAGAATTAATTCTATAACAAGGAATTAATTCTTTGTTTTATTCCCAGAAATCTATTTATATTTTATATATAAATTATTAATTATATATATATATATATATATATATATATATATATATATATATATATATATATATATTAAAAGTAATTGTGAAATGCGATTCTCACTCTATATAAACTACCAATCATATAATTAGGTTAATTATATTACTATTAAATCACAATATACACAATGATTTCATATATTCAAGTAATGTACAAGTATTATTTAATTTGTTAGTTTTAGTACACAATATATATATTATATATAACAAAAAACCCTCTAGATAAATTTTAATTAATAGTTAATAAGTAATGATTTGATATATCCGTTGGTTTACACAAATAATAGAATGATATAAAAAAATTATGAAATGCAAATAATGAAGAGACCTAGATTATAATTGATCTAAAATGTACCCATGATTCATTACTCGTTTAGATGATCCCTCAAGGATATGTAGCTCCGCAAGTGGGGTACGCTCCCCAGCCTGGATACGCTCCCCAGCCTGGATATCCAGGGCCCATGATGCCTCCAGGATACGGGGCAAACCCCGTTAGTCCCATGATGATACCGCAGCCAATGATAATGCAACAACCTGTACCTGCTCCAGCACCTGTTGCAGGGGTTAGTAGGCATGTGAAGGTATGTGTAGGTTGTGTAGTTATGTGTAGGTATGTGTAGGTATGTGTAGGTATGTGTTGGTATGTGTAGGTATGTGTAGGTATGTGTAGGTATGTGTAGGTATGTGTAGGTGTGTGTAGGTTTGTGTAGGTATATGTAGGTATGTGTAGGTATGTGTAGGTATGTGTAGGTATGTGTAGGTATGTGTAGGTATGTGTTGGTATGTGTAGGTATGTGTAGGTATGTGTAGGTATGTGTAGGTATGTGTAGGTGTGTGTAGGTTTGTGTAGGTATATGTAGGTTTGTGTAGGTTTGTGTAGGTTTGTGTAGGTTTGTGTAGGTTTGTGTAGGTTTGTGTAGGTTTGTGTAGGTTTGTGTAGGTTTGTGTAGGTTTGTGTAGGTATGTGAAGGTATGTGTAGGTATGTGTAGATATGTGTAGGTATGTGTAGGTATGTGTAGGTGTGTGTAAGTTTGTGTAGGTTTGTGTAGGTTTGTGTAGGTTTGTGTAGGTTTGTGTAGGTTTGTGTAGGTTTGTGTAGGTTTGTGTAGGTTTGTGTAGGTTTGTGTAGGTTTGTGTAGGTTTGTGTAGGTTTGTGTAGGTATGTGTAGGTATGTGTAGGTATGTGAAGGTATGTGTAGGCATGTGTAGGTATGTGTAGGCATGTGTAGGTTGTGTAGGCATGTGTAGGTATGTGTAGGCATGTGTAGGTATGTGTAGACATGTGAAGGTATGTGAAGGTATGTGAAGGTATGTGTAGGCATGTGTAGGCATGTGTAGGTTGTGTAGTTATGTGTAGGTTTGTGTAGGTTTGTGTAGGTTTGTGTAGGTATGTGTAGGTTTGTGTAGGTTTGTGTAGGTATGTGTAGGTATGTGTAGGTATGTGTAGGTGTGTGTAGGTTTGTGTAGGTATATGTAGGTTTGTGTAGGTTTTTGTAGGTTTGTGTAGGTTTGTGTAGGTTTGTGTAGGTTTGTGTAGGTTTGTGTAGGTATATGTAGGTTTGTGTAGGTATGTGTAGGTATGTGTAGGTGTGTGTAGGTATATGTAGGTTTGTGTAGGTTTGTGTAGGTTTGTGTAGGTATGTGTAGGTATGTGTAGGTGTGTGTAGGTATATGTAGGTTTGTGTAGGTTTGTGTAGGTTTGTGTAGGTTTGTGTAGGTATGTGTAGGTTTGTGTAGGTATATGTAGGTTGTGTAGGTTTGTGTATGTATATGTAGGTTTGTGTAGGTATGTGTAGGTATGTGTAGGTATGTGTAGGTATGTGTAGGTATGTGTAGGTATGTGTAGGTATGTGTAGGTATGTGTAGGTATGTGTAGGTATGTGTAGGTTTGTGTAGGTTTGTGTAGGTTTGTGTAGGTTTGTGTAGGTTTGTGTAGGTTTGTGTAGGTTTGTGTAGGTTTGTGTAGGTTTGTGTAGGTTTGTGTAGGTTTATGTAGGTTTGTGTAGGTTTGTGTAGGTTTGTGTAGGTTTGTGTAGGTTTGTGTAGGTTTGTGTAGGTTTGTGTAGGTTTGTGTAGGTTTGTGTAGGTTTGTGTAGGTTTGTGTAGGTTTGTGTAGGTTTGTGTAGGTTTGTGTAGGTTTGTGTAGGTATGTGTAGATATTTAATGATACGGGAGGTGGTGGGAATATGTGTGTGTGTGTCTGAATGTATGTGTACGGGTGTATATATAAATGATAGGGTTTAAAATATGTTTCTGCATGTTCATTGGCATCTGGGTTTATGTATACACAGTGAATATGATGTACTTATTTTGAAAATTATTAATGAATGTATCAAATAATCTACAGTGTATTAAAACAGAGAAGCTATTGTAAAGAATGGTTATTAAATAGATATAACATATAGTTATTATTTTGAATACAATACGTGGAGTTGTAGTCAGTCCAGCAAATCAAACCCTGGGTCAAAATAATGGTTTATTTATTGGATCCTAATGTGGATGTTAACTTTTAACCCAGTCGGGCCAACTTTTGAGGTATAACTAAATAAAATCTGACTTAAAATAATGTAAATAATCATGGGTCGGCTTTGTTTTATAAAGACAAGTTTGTTTTAGCACATATTTTCTTATGATGTAATGGGGGTCGAATGGGTTTTTAACATGGGTTATAGCATGGGTTAAGTTAATCCATATTAACCCGTTATTGGTTCAAGATATATTATTGATCGTGACCGAATCTTAGTTTCCTGGACATCAATGGTTATTGCAAATGAGTTTATTTGAATTCGATTGAATTTGTACATAGAAAGTAACTGAATCTTTGCTTTCCCTTATTTGGAACAATTTCACAGGAGTATAAATTAGGTAAGGTCAGAAATCCAAGTTGTAGTAATTTTGTTTGCGTAGGTCATTCGTATGTGTACTTGTATTTATATCGATGTAAATGTTTACATTTGTGTGCGTGTATTTAGATTTATAATAGCCCTTTTATCTAACATATTTGTACAATCAAACATGTATAAAACACAGTATATATATATTTTGTTATGGTAACATCGTAAAGAAGTAACATCAGAAATAATATTATTGTAAGGAAATAAATATGAGGTATATAATTGTTTTGGAGAAATGATTGACGAAATGTGGATAACGGATTGAATTATTGTAATATCTAATAATATGGTTGGGATAAATAGTTTGGTGATTTGTAAGTATCACTATACTAATTGTTATTAATCATATCAAGTTTACAGAGCAGATTTAGTTAAGTTTAGGTAAGTAGTTATGTAATTGTTTTTTAAATAGCTATACAGTTATGTACTTAGAGAGATTATTAAAAATAATTGAATAGTTAGTCGATATTTCATGTCCAAGAAAGTTTTGTTGGATTAATTAAGAATGTTTTATCTTTAAATTTAATATCTATTTTGATATATAAATATATATAAAATTCAATATATATATATATATATATATGTGTGTGTGTGTGTGTGTGTGTGTGTGTGTGTGTATGTGCGTATGCATGAGTCAGTGTGTGTATGAATAAATAAATAAATAAAGTCAATTCAAGTGGAGTTAGATCAAGTTTACCTACTAGATACAACATAAGAAGGTAATTGATAATTTTCAACTAATCACAATTCTATTTTTTGGAATAGTTGATCAATCTGTTTGGAGCCAAATAGACTAAACTTTTGTAGTCAATAGAATGAAATCATTAGGAAGCAGATAGTAGGATAGTAAAGAAGATAGATTGTAGTTTTATTAAGATATTATCTTAAGTTTTCTAGTTGGTCGTAAGTCATAGTTGTTAGTATCGTGGATAATGTGTAATCGATGGAGGAGTTAACAATTGGCATCCTGTTTAGTCCTAGTCGTAATTCAACAATATTTATACTAGTAACCCAGGCAACTAATAATGGCTTACGATTATGCGCGTGGATAATACATTATAGTTACCATTTAATATATATTTAATTATTTTCAAATGCAGGAGATTCATAAATTAATAAATGTATTATTATATAATGTTCTAGTTAATTTGATATTTAAATATAAATACTATTTAAAAAATATGTATCCATTCTTTATTATAATATAACTATATATTTAATTACTTTAATAATTTAATTAATTTTATTAATAGTTATATATATAAATCTATATTTTTAGTTAAAAATAAATAAATTTAAACTTCTCTACAAACAGCCTGTCATCAATATTTCTAACACCAACACAAATCAAAACCAACTGTCAAGTCAAGTAAAAGCTAGTGCTGGTGGTGGAGGAGGAAGGGGCGGTAATGGTTACTTGAGATCGTATTGTTGTTGTTGCTGTTGCTGTGGATTAGAAGAAATATGTTGTTGCTGCTGCATCAGGTATGGTTATTGGTAGTTATTGGTAGTTATTGGTAGTTATTGGTAGTTATTGGTAGTTATTGACAGTTCACCTATTACGTAATCACCATTTCTTATTATGTTCATGATAAATATACCTATTATTTTATAATGTATTGCTAATTGTGTGATAATGTATTAAGAAATGTATATCTCAATTATCGCTGTATTATTGTATTATTTGTATTATCGTTATATCGAATATTTATTTATTTTATTTTGTAAATAAAAATTACATTTTTCAAATTGTTTTCGATTGTATTTATAAAATAGTTTTTAATAGTTTTTTGTAGTTTTTGTAGTTTGTATCTCCCTGATTCCGTATTTATAGGAATTTCGTGAATATGTGAAAAATAAATCTAAATTTGTATAGAATTCAATAATAAAGTTATATACAACTGTATATTAGATAACATTAAACAATATTAGATAATATTAAACTATTCAATTATTAAAACTAAAAATGATTATTCTTTATGTGTAATCTAATTATGTTAATTTCTATGTAAAATTAATTTTTGTTTATAAAAATTATAATATATTACACTATATTGTAGAATATTGCAGTATAGTGTAGTATAGTGTCGTGTAGTATAACATAGTTTTACTATATATTATATACTACTAATATATATTATAATATATGGTATATATTGTAATATACTGTAAATTCACAAAAGTAAAGTTATTTAATTTACTTTAAATATATATATATATATATATATATATATATATATATACATATATATATATATATATATATATATATATATATATATATAATAAATATTATGTATATTGTATAGTATAGCGATAAAATTATTATATACAATATTATATATCTTCAATATACAATAAATATATTTTTCGTATTATATAATATAAAAATATATAAATTATTATTATTTTATGTAATAATGTCATCAACTTGTTTGCCGGGGTAGTGAAATGATTCGAAATATTAAAGATATTCTCATAAAACCCATTTTTTTAATTCTTTCAGTGATGAAGAGTACAGTGGATTTTTGAATTTATGCAAAAGAAAACTTTATATTTTCTGACATGAAAGTTATAGTAAAAAATGTAATGAACTATGCAGAAAATATTCTATCAGCCCAAGTAACTAGATTATGTAATTAGTATATAATTTGATTATGATTATTTTATATAAATAATTAACATAATGTAATTTGCATATCAATTTTAAAAAACTAAAATTACCTGGATAGTTTCCTATTACAAACCAAGTAAATTCATTTATTGTATTTCATACTTTAAATTACACTACTTTAAATAGGTAATTTCATATACTGAAATTAATTTGGCACAATTTCAATATCTATTATATATGTTCTTTGTTATTTTATATTAGCTTATTAAATCTAGATAATGTTTTCATTGCGTACTTTTTATATATTACAGTTTTTTGATTACTATTAAACTTCCCATAGAAATATGCCAGTTATAAAATATATAACGAATATACATTATATATCACTTCATGTGTTATATAAATTATTGATTAATATATTATAATACAATAATAATAATAAATCATTAGTTATATAAATTTATTTTAATAATATAAAATTATGTAATGCAAACAAAATTAATTGTATTTATTCTTTGCTAAGCTTTAATTAATATCTTAAATGTATTCTTGAAATATTATTTACATATGTTATATAACCAATTCGTTAACCGGATGTTGTATTAGTATACTAATAGGCCAAACATGAAATGCATTCGAGCATGACGAATTATTATTTAGATAGAACAATATTGTATTTAGTGTATTAGTTAATATATTTTAGTAAAGTCAACATATCTATATCTAAAACTGTTTTACAAACAATTGTTGACTTCAATAGTAGGTAAAGATGATGTAAATAGTTAAATATATCTTTTAAATGCAGAACATCATGGAGAGGGGTTTATAAGATATAGTAATTTGTTATGAATACTGGTAATAAATTTGTAATATCAACGATTCTTGATTGATTACAAGATATGTTTTACCAACCACCAATGATAGTGCCCCAAGTGGTAGTTCCTCAGGTGATTGTGCCCCAGGTTATGGTGCCTGTTTTAATTCCACCCCCTATGTATACCGTACCAATAGGTCCTATGCTATGCCCCATCCCTCAACCAGTCGTGGAACAGCCGAAGTCTTTTATGGTAGGTTGAATATTTCTGAACTCTAAAAGTTGGTGTTCAGTTAGTGAATGTATGTTTATGTTTTAATGAATGTTATTCTCATAAGAAATTAAATACACAATATTTTAGAATATCTGATATCATATAATTCAATAAGTAGATACATTATTATACTAATCTTAGTCATTAATAACTTCTTTCTTATAATTTGCATTTCGTATATTTATTACACCTAGTCGAGCATTAATATATAGTAAATATGTAATGTGTTCGAAAATAGTAGCAGTGTAATTATATAACACTCATTATTTATTAGAATTACCATTAGAATTCGTTGTACTATTATGAAAATGTTATAATTTAAGAATAAATAAAGAATCAATACTCTAAAATCTTTCATAAATATTATATAAATACTTTCAAATTCACGGATTAGATAATATTATAAAAGTTCGGTAATTAATATATATTTTATGAGAACAATGATTTAATTAATACCTTACTTAATACCATCATTTGAAATTCGATTGTTCACCATAAATAGGATATTAATATATATTTACATCGTTTATGAGTCGCAATCTGTAGATCTATTGTATTTAATGATAATATTATCAATTAAATTAAAATAGGCAAACTTCCTGCAAATGAATTTATCTTCATAATTAGCAATTCGTATATTTTATAACTATATCGAAGCATGTAACGTGATCATTTAAATAATTTGTATTAGTTTAATTTTAGTATAGTTTAAGCTGTAGAATATAAACCTTAAGCTATGCAATATATACTATACAGTGAATATATTCACTGTATATAGTAGTATATACCGTATAGTATACATTTAAGTCGCAACTGATAATATATAAAACAATAATAAACTATTATATTATAATATCATATATGCTTATTACATAAACCTACTCTAAATATTTTAGACACACATAGTATTAACAATTTTTAATTTGAATGGACGATATCGGTTATCATTAATTAATTATCACTACAGATTATTGTTAAGATAAATATACAAATAAATTATTATAAATATTGGTAATATTATTAACTATATTGAAATCTATAATACATTCATAATACATCGTGGGAAGTCAAAATATCTACACATTTTAAGTTAAATAAAATCTGCTAAACTATTAATATAAAAGTTATTTGAAGTATCATTATTATTCGTGCATTAACAATGATGTAAATACCAGTATATGTTTAACTGATTTAAAATGAAATTCAAGTATAACAGTAGAATCAATGAAAATCATAGTTATTATTTACGATATATTAATATAAATAAGGTACTATTAACAAACTATAATCATTATTATACTATTTTCAGGATGATGGTTATATTACGAACAAAAGGATCGATGAGTTTGTGATTGTCATCGGGGATTATTGCAGGGACTGCATACGCTTTTATGACGACGAAAGGCAACTCGTTTACAGATACAAATACCTTTGGAGTATCAGCCTGTTAAGCTGCAACCGTGATCCCAAGAAAGGTCAGAGATCATTGGTTGGGAAGATGTCTGAATATATTTATATAAATTTACAATAATACTTTCAACTCCGAGTATTATTTAGGGATTTCATTAAATGATAGAGTTTCAATTGGTATTATATCATATAATTAATTGTATTATTAAAATCATTATTCTTCTTTAATATATAAAATATTAGCAGTACATATTATTTTTACATCAATCTATTGAATCTAATTTAAAATATATGCATATACATAACGGTATAAACGTAAATAAAATATATATATATTAATTAATCCACGCAGCTGCTTTAGTATGTTTTTGCTATCCATGTTCATGGTTTTATTTGACAAGAATCGTTAAGGAACACTGGAGTACTCCATTTGTTGGACTTTTGACTCTTTCGATTAACCTTTGCTCTCCGGTGGCAGCTATGAGGTCGAAGTTTAGACACGAACGCGAAATTGACGTTAGATTAACTAATACTTTTCTAAAATTAATAAAAAGTTATAAATAGTATATCACTTACGCTGTTAAGAAAGTATTCTATAAAAATTCATTTATTATTATAAATGCAATTATTGCAATTATTAAATGCATATATAAATGACCTACATCCCAGGGCTCCACAACTAGTGACACCGTTATATCTACACTATGTGGACCGTGCGCTGTATGCCAAATGATTAATATTCACAACCAAGAAAATCACGATGAAACTTTTGATACAGATGAATCTAGAGATGAAGACGGATTTCGTTACTGCGTAATACAATAATAATTGTATGTGTTATTGAAACATAATATTATAAACTTGAATTTATTATATGCTATGCTAAGTTAAATGTAATTGGTATTATAATTACCATTGTAAGTTATATATATATTCATGTCGATACCTCTTATATATATTTATATATTGTAATAAATTATGGATGTATTGTGAATAACATTGTGTAAACTATATTAAATATCTAATAATAAAAATAATATACATTTTACAACAATATATGATTGCTTACGATTGATAATTATTTAGTAGTATAAGGAATTTCACTTATTTATTCACTGACATAGTCTGTCAATCAAAAATCATTCAAGCGTGAATAATGTAAATAATTAACTTAGATAAATTGATGTTATTTGCTGTAATATTTTGGTTTGCTAATTTACATATAATCTGTTTAAAAAAATATATTTAATATAATATATGAAATCTATATATATTATCATATATATTACCATAATGATAAATTCTAGCAAATTATATATAATAATAAATAAAATTTTAAATATTTTCAAAATATACAACACAAATTTGATGAAATAAATATTGAAATATATATTTAACTATTATATATTCCTATTTTTTGACTATATTTAGTATTATAACATAGCATTTAAAATAGTTATGTATATTTATATATGTGTCTATATGTATAATCTAAGTTATTAACTAAAATAATAGTAAATTATAAATAATATTTTACATTTTTATAAGATTTATATTAATAGTATAATTTATTTGAATTAGATTTGAAATTGATATTGTTTGTGAAAGTAACATGGATAGTGGAGCATCTAGAATTGCATGTTTTGGTGATGGTCTGAAGTTTGGTTATATCAATAAGCCCATGTACGCAACCGTTCATACCAATGATGCTACGCCAGGTACTAATATATCAATATAGTTTAATGCAGGTAGAAATACATCTGCAAATATAATATTATTATCTCCTAATAGGTTTATTCATTATTATTAAATAATTATAATCATTTATCACAAAATACGTAAACTTTTCTTTTTATTTAATATACATATAAAATATAGATAACAATTTAAATCTATAAACAAATATATATATATATATATATATATATATATATATATATATATATCTATTGAAGGTGTAGTTAACCAACATTATCTATATTCATTGTAGTTAAAATCTTTAAATAATGTATATACTCAAACGCAAACAGAGAATATTCTCCGTATACGGGGAATATTCTCTCGATACATTTCTGTTGGATAGTAACTCCTACCTAAACAAAACCCCACGATTACAGGGGAGCTTAAAGCTTATTGCGATGGCCCAATTTTGGAGGCACATTGCACATTCACAAATAAAATAGATGGGACATATCTGTTGACTATTATACCCAAGGAAGTTGGACTTCATCATCTACACATCAAGTATAATGATCACCCTATCCCTAGTTAGATAAGGAAGCTAGGGAAGAGGGGAGAGGTTCAGGGTAGGCAATAGTAATTAGGTTGTTTATCATACATTTTAGATATGGCTATTATTAATTCTCAGTCTTATTAAAATTATAATAATCGTTTCCTGGAGAACAAAGGAAATTCCAGTTCTTTTTTATTAAAAAATTAAGACTATATTTAACAAATGATTATTTTTCTAAATCTCATATGAATATAATAAAATTAAAAGATACCTCTAAAAATATTTACATAGTTCTAATTTCTTATTTAATATCACTTACTTACGTAAATAATATTAAAGACAATTCTTTCATGTTAACATATTTCTGATTTCTTTCTTTATACAACTTACATAAATAACATTAAAGAAAACTCTTTCATTCGCAGATTTTCCGAAGATGATCAAAATATCGGCAGCTTCAAACGTAAACATTTACGGAAGTGGTTTGCATTCACGACTCCTGAGTGCAGCGATTAACGATGGCGGGAGATTTCAGGTTTGGTATGTTATGTATTAAACTATACCAGTATAATTATCAACTGAATTAGGAGTATAGTTAATATACTAATGCAATGTACGTTTTTTAGTGATTAATCTACAGTTTAACTTCAATTAAAAACTGACCCCACCAGATTAACACCGGAGATGTTGATCCTGGAAGTATTAATGTAAAAATTGGTGGTCCTACTGGTTTGTTTTGAATGCGACGTTATTTACCATTATATAAGTCATTATTGTATTCGATAACAAACAATTGTTTGTTATCGTCATTTGTGTCATTTTCACAATTGCAATTCATAGTAATAAATGCAGGTTCGTTTAAATTGAAAACACAACTCGACAAACGAGACGTGAACCTTTTAACGTGTTTCTACAACCCAAAAGAAGTGGGACTGTATGTGGTATCGGTATCTTACGATGGAATCATTGTACCCGACTCTCCTTACCAGGTTTGCTTCTTAACAAATAACAATTGTTTAACAATGATTTAAATCATTACAATGATGATCTTAAATTAATAGTATATAATGATAGTAGAATCATTTTTTTACATTATAAATATAAAAATTTATTAGAAGTTTATATAATGATTTATAATTAGAAATATTACAAAATTACTTGGAATGTATTATTTAGAAAAATTAATATATCAATTTTTTATAAGAATTTTACCGTTTGTTTTTAATAAAGTAAAAACTGATATATTGAACAAAATAAGATTAACACGAAAATTAATAACATATTATATTTTGTTATTGTCTATTTTACAAATTACATTGTAAATAAAAATCCTATTGTAATTTCGAAATATGTATTAGTTAAAATATAAATTAATAATTAGTGTAGTTTTAAATAATTATATATACATAAATATATAAAACTATATATATATATATATATTTGTTTCAGATTTATTTGGCTCTTAATTTGGATGATTTGAAAAGATTTAATAATAGACAGACGTCCGAAGCCTAAGAAATAACCTTTAACCCAACTATACCTACATATTCCATTAATTTTGAACTATCATCTATTTTCATTAGGTCGCAATGATTAGTTTAGAATTCAATTCCTGAACTGCTAATTAACTAATTAGGATTTTTGTAGTTGTGTTATAAATTGCTATAAATATATTGCTATAAATTGCTAAAAATATATAAAATGCTATAAATATATTGATTAATGTAATTGATTACAATATTTAATGTATTTAATAATTGTGATATTAAATAATTAATATTAATTATTAATAATGATATTAATTATTAAATAAAAATATTGACAATTTGTTTATTTATAAAAAGTTATTAACTAATTTTAAATTTGGTAAACAATTTTTCCAGGCTAAGAATTGATTGTATTTCCAGTCCGGAGTTCTTTAATTTCAATATTAAATCTCCATTAAAATTATTGATACCTATATATTGGTATATAATTATTAATAATATATAATATATAATAATATATAAAATATAATTATTAATAACTGTTAACATATAATTAATTTCAATTGAATATAACAATGATTTGTCAACCTGTAAAATCAAACTCATACTTAGAAAGATAATTCCATTTCAAATAAAAGCCAATATTTTTGGCATTAGACAAATAAATATTGGCACCTCGTAGATATTCAATGACGCTATTGTTATCTTTCAGAGGAGTAATGTAATTTATGCAAAGTGAATTACCAATCGGGATCAAGTTGATATCAATTTGGATAGATATAGACGTGAACATTTTAGTATAAATTCGAGAGAGTCAAACCTTTTAAATTTAAACTATTAATAACTGTATGGATCTTTTGATTGAAATGGACGAGGAACTGAGAAGAAATCAACTTTTTGCGTTGCCTCCCCTCTTCCGCAGTCATTGAGTAGTAAGCGTTGATGAATAACATCTGTTGCAGTCCAGTTGTAGATTTTGTATTCTTCCAGACACAACTTTCCATAATCTAATGTGAATTGTAAAGGCAGACTGTTTCTAATATTATTAAATGAAATAGAAGTTCTACACGATTTGATGATATTATTAAAATTAGAGTTAAGGATACATTTCTAACTTACGACGATATCAAACCTTATAAAGTTGAAAATATGTGGAAATCATTTCGATTTTATCTCCGTGGACACAATTGTAAATGATTTGTGAGAACATCATTTGGTTGTATGTCTAGGAAGGGAAATAGGAAAATGAATAATTATTAAATATTGGATAATCTCATACTCACTTTTCCTGATGCAAAATATTCAGCCAAAATAGAAATTTCGTGGAGTGGAAGAATTTTCTTTAAGTTTTTAAGCTGAATATCGGATAAAATTAATTTAATCTTACGAAATTATGCTGTTAAGTTAATATAGATATTATAATCATTTGGAATTAAAAATTTGTTTATGATATCAGATTTGTTACAAACGCAAAATGTTTCTCCAATTTGATTTCCTTTTACTTTCTCGATTAAACTTTCAAAACCCTACGATAATGTGGTAAAAAATATTCGCGTAGAAAGATCCTAAGTTGTATTAGAATTAACGAACTAGTTACCTTTTCATCGTCTTCGTAAGACAAGAAACCTACTTTTCTTTTAACGTACATTACCTTTCTTTCGTTGATAAAATCGCTAATTAAGGAAAATGATTACGATGATGCATGAGCATTGGATGTCTGCAGGAATAGAGTTACTAAATTTTGCAAATTTTGGAAACCATAATAACTGCCAATTTCTATTACGAGCGAAACGAATGGGAAAGTATCTGCAACCGATGATCTCAATCTATTTATAGAATTGAAATCAGCGAAATTACATTATTTAAAACATGATATAGATTACATTATCAACACTGAGCAACTCACGGATTTGATTTGATTCAATTGGGGCAATATGCACGGAATTGTTTCATTGTAAGAGAGATGATTACCGGTATCATCTGCATCCTGGAAATATTAGGAGAATCTTGAATCACTTGAAAAGGTAAATGAATTCTAGGAAGAGTAATGGACGTGAACAAACGAGAAAGGTGATTTTGATTGGAACGTAACAGAATTTCTCCGTGGAAACTTCCTTCGCCGTGACAAGTCTTGAATCCGCAGCTAAGGAATGCAAATGTCTGAAGGCTTGCAGATGGTATCTGGATGTGATATAGAATTAGTTAGGTATGGCAGTTTTTGTTTTAAAAATTTAATCATCTTATAGTATAATATTAATTATCTAAACATAAATTTAATTCAATATAATAATTGGTAATATAATATAAATAATAAAATCTTTTTTAAAATACAAAAAAGTGTTATTCAAATGAAAATTATCTTTACAAGTTTACTACTGGAGGATTTACTCAGTAAGCTTGTTTAGATAGATTACCTTAATATAGGTTTAACTTTCCAGTATAACTAAGTTAAATGAGTTCATTTGGTAGGTAGTTTAGTAAATGCTTCAGTGTGAGTATGTAAGTTTGTTTGGATTAGTGATTGGAAGAATTAACCTATTGTCTTCACTATTTTGTGGCCAGACAGGAAACAATGACATCAACAAAAGAGCTTTGCTACGTTTACTCGATCCATATGAATATCTGTAAATAATAAAGGTATATAGTATATTATTAGGTATTTCAATTATTAAATAATCAAATTCTTCTTGAAGTATAATCGATTTCATAATTTAAAAAATACAATTCACATATTTATAAATGTAACGACTATTTCTAACATATTTGAAATATTATCTATTACTATAACCTAACCTAACCTACCGTACCTAAACCCCAACCAAACCTAACCTACTATTACGTACCTAACCACCCAACCAAACCTAACCTACTATTCCGTACCTAAACCCCCAACCAAACCTAACCTACTATTCCGTACCTAAGCCCCCAACCAAATATAACCTAACCTACCATACCTAAACCCCCAACCTAACCTAACCTAACCTAACCTACCGTACCTAAATCCCCAACCTAACCTAACCTAACCTAACCTAATATTACGTACCTAAACCCCCAACCTAACCTACCGTACCTAACCACTAAACCTAACCTAATATTCCGTACCTAAACCCCCAACCAAACCTAACCTTCCTCCGCCTACTAAGAGCATTCCTATGCACATTGAAATTGCCATTTGAACTCCGTAAATATTCGCAGTGTCCTTCTGAAGTCTCCTGTTCCTACATTCTCTTAATAACTCAATATTGGCTGTACCGGCCATTACCTGTCGTAAAATCACAAGATGCCAAAATCATAAAATGCCATAAAATGCCAAAATCATAAAATGCCATAAAATGCCAAAACCATAAAGAATATAAAGAACAACAAGGGCATTGTATAAAGATATTAAGGCTTGCTAACATGTTCTACTTAGATAGTAACTATTAATTATTAAATCTTAATTAAAATAGTATCTTTAAAGAAATATATATAATATTTATTAAATAAATATTAATTAAACAATAATATTATAAAGTATTAATATGGACTACACGAAATGTAAATAATATAATATACATTTTTATTTGTCAATATAGTTTTTATAGTCTTTGTAAGTAGCAATATAAATACAATAATAACTAATTTTTGAGAATTAAGAATTACTAACCAGGCATAAAGAAACCAAGATGTTGATAGAACAGAACTCCGTGCAAGTTTTGCCAACAATAGTTTCATTGTTTTCATTCAATTTCAATTTTGCTTCAAAACTTTTACTGAATTTTAACTGAAAGTTTTAAATAATTAAAATTCTATTGCAAGTTACTGGAATAGTAAAGTTTCAACTAAATAAACATTCATATTGCAAGTTACAACAAAGTAGAAGTGTATTTATTTGTATTTAAAAGGTAACATTTTAAAGCAATACATTTTATAAGAATTTCCAAAAATACATTATCCTATTCTATAGGTTACAAATAATATATCCTAATATGGTATTAAAATGTAATTAATGAAGTGTATCTACCAATGTTTTAAAGGCAACACCATTTCTAGATCCTGCAAATTTGAGAGCTAGAGAGAGGCAGGCTCCGGCGGAGATGTACATGTAGGCTTGGCTGGGGTAGTGGGAGTCGGCTAATAATTCAATAAAGGATCGGAGTGTAGAAGTAGTAACGGTGAGTAGAAATAGATTAATGAGTAAGATGAGTGGGAGGGTGGAGTTAAACACGAGATTAAAAGATGGCGGCTATTCTACCATTTATGAAATAGTAATTTAATGAAATCTAGCGTAACATAAATGATTTATTATTTACATTCAATAAAATAAATTCTCACCTGATTAAAACCAAATCTATATTTTCTGAATTTATGTTTTTAGATTTTTCTTTTGAGAATGCAAATTTTTCTATAATCTATTTTAAGAAATAAATAATTATATTATACAAATATAAATAATTAATAATAAAATAATACAAGTAATAATATAATAATGATTAATATAAATAGCACTTTTAGATTTAATCATGTCTTAACAAACAAATAATACAATAAATATGGGTATAAACTTTAGGTACTCTTGATTGGATCCACTCTAAGGTGGGCGTAACAGAATCCCAAATAACAAGACTATGGCAAATGGTCTGCAGTGTTTTATAGAATTGTATTATATTGTAAAGCTTTGAATGGAATTGTACTGTATTGTACCCTATTGTACCCTATTGTACCCTATTGTACCCTATTGTACCCTATTGTACTGTATTGTACCCTATTGTACCCTATTGTACCCTATTGTACCCTATTGTACCCTATTGTACCCTATTGTACTGTATTGTACTGTATTGTACCCTATTGTACCATATTGTACCCTATTGTACCCTATTGTACCCTATTGTACCCTATTGTACCCTATTGTACTGTATTGTACCCTATTGTACCCTATTGTACCCTATTGTACCCTATTGTACCCTATTGTACCCTATTGTACTGTATTGTACTGTATTGTACCCTATTGTACCATATTGTACCCTATTGTACCCTATTGTACCCTATTGTACCCTATTGTACCCTATTGTACTGTATTGTACCCTATTGTACCCTATTGTACCCTATTGTACCCTATTGTACCCTATTGTACTGTATTGTATTGTATTGTATTGTATATATTTGTTGCCTTTCATCTGCCACCAAGAAAATTGGTGAATTAAAACTTGCAACACTCAACGGATATTTTTGTAAATGATAATTAGTTTTAATTAAGATGTTTTAGTTTTAATACACCGCCTGAGATTCGAACCACTTGATTTAACAACAAATTCATACCATATTATATAACTAGAGTATAATGTACTCAGCTAGAGTACCCTACCCCATAGCTAGAGTATAATGTACTCAGCTAGAGTACCCTACCCCGTAGTTAGTGTATAATGTATTCAGGTAGAGTACCCTACCCCATAGCTAGAGTATAATATACTAAGCTAGAGTACCCTAACCCATAGCTAGAGTATAATGTACTCAGCTAGAGTACCCTACCCCATAGTTAGTGTATAATGTACTCAGCTAGAGTACCCTACCCCATAGTTAGTGTATAATGTATTCAGGTAGAGTACCCTACCCCATAGCTAGAGTATAATATACTAAGCTAGAGTACCCTAACCCATAGCTAGAGTATAATGTACTCAGCTAGAGTACCCTACCCCGTAACTAGAGTATAATGTACTAAGCTAGAGTACCCTACCCCGTAACTAGAGTATAATGTACTCAGCTAGAGTACCCTACCCCATAGCTAGAGTATAATGTACTCAGCTAGAGTACCCTACCCCATAGCTAGAGTATAATGTACTCAGCTAGAGTACCCTACCCAGTAGTTAGTGTATAATGTATTCAGGTAGAGTACCCTACCCCATAGCTAGAGTATAATATACTAAGCTAGAGTACCCTAACCCATAGCTAGAGTATAATGTACTCAGCTAGAGTACCCTACCCCGTAGTTAGTGTATAATGTATTCAGGTAGAGTACCCTACCCCATAGCTAGAGTACCCTAACCCATAGCTAGAGTATAATGTACTCAGCTAGAGTACCCTACCCCATAGTTAGTGTATAATGTACTCAGCTAGAGTACCCTACCTAATAGTTAGTGTATAATGTATTCAGGTAGAGTACCCTACCCCATAGCTAGAGTATAATATACTAAGCTAGAGTACCCTAACCCATAGCTAGAGTATAATGTACTCAGCTAGAGTACCCTACCCCGTAACTAGAGTATAATGTACTAAGCTAGAGTACCCTACCCCGTAACTAGAGTATAATGTACTCAGCTAGAGTACCCTACCCCGTAACTAGAGTATAATGTACTAAGCTAGAGTACCCTACCCCGTAGCTAGAGTATAATATACTAAGCTAGAGTACCCTAACCCATAGCTAGAGTATAATGTACTCAGCTAGAGTACCCTACCCCGTAGCTAGAGTATAATGTACTCAGCTAGAGTACCCTAACCCATAGCTAGAGTATAATGTACTCAGCTAGAGTATAATGTACTCAGCTAGAGTACCCTACCCCGTAACTAGAGTATAATGTACTCAGCTAGAGTACCCTACCCCGTAACTAGAGTATTCATGTATAATATTCACCCGGAGACATAGGAAGTCTGGTCTGACGAGTTCAAGGTCGTAGAGTCGCTGGGGATTGCAAAGCCAGGAGGCAACGTTTGTGTTACCGGAGCAGAAGTAGAGAAGACCTAAAGAGATAGCAGCAGCTGGAGAGGTGATGTTTAAATTCACGCGGTCGCCATCCTGTAGTTATTGTATGTGTAGTTATTGTATGTGTAGTTATTGTATGTGTAGTTATTGTATGTGTAGTTATTGTATGTGTAGTTATTGTATGTGTAGTTATTGTATGTGTAGTTATTGTATGTGTAGTTATTGTATGTGTAGTTATTGTATGTGTAGTTATTGTATGTGTAGTTATTGTATGTGTAGTTATTGTATGTGTAGTTATTGTATGTGTAGTTATTGTATGTGTAGTTATTGTATGTGTAGTTATTGTATCTGTAGTTATTGTATGTGTAGTTATTGTATGTGTAGTTATTGTATGTGTAGTTATTGTATGTGTAGTTATTGTATGTGTAGTTATTGTATCTGTAGTTATTGTATGTGTAGTTATTGTATGTGTAGTTATTGTATGTGTAGTTATTGTATCTGTAGTTATTGTATGTGTAGTTATTGTATGTGTAGTTATTGTATGTGTAGTTATTGTATGTGTAGTTATTGTATCTGTAGTTATTATATCTGTAGTTATTGTATGTGTAGTTATTGTATGTGTAGTTATTGTATGTGTAGTTATTGTATCTGTAGTTATTGTATGTGTAGTTATTATATGTGTAGTTATTGTATGTGTAGTTATTGTATGTGTAGTTATTGTATGTGTAGGTATTGTATGTGTAGTTATTGTATGTGTAGTTATTGTATGTGTAGTTATTGTATGTGTAGTTATTGTATGTGTAGTTATTATATGTGTAGTTATTGTATGTGTAGTTATTGTATGTGTAGTTATTGTATCTGTAGTTATTGTATGTGTAGTTATTGTATGTGTAGTTATTGTATGTGTAGTTATTGTATCTGTAGTTATTGTATGTGTAGTTATTGTATGTGTAGTTATTGTATGTGTAGTTATTGTATGTGTAGTTATTGTATGTGTAGTTATTGTATGTGTAGTTATTGTATGTGTAGTTATTATATGTGTAGTTATTGTATGTGAGTTATTGTATGTGTAGTTATTGTATGTGTAGTTATTGTATGTGTAGTTATTGTATGTGTAGTTATTGTATGTGTAGTTATTGTATGTGTAGTTATTGTATGTGTAGTTATTATATGTGTAGTTATTGTATGTATAGTTATTGTATGTGTAGTTATTGTATGTGTAGTTATTGTATGTGTAGGTATTGTATGTGTAGTTATTGTATGTGTAGTTATTGTATGTGTAGTTATTGTATGTGTAGTTATTGTATATGTAGTTATTGTATGTGTAGTTATTGTATGTGTATTTATTGTATGTGTAGTTATTGTATGTGTAGTTATTGTATGTGTAGTTATTGTATGTGTAGTTATTGTATGTGTCATTATTGTGTAGTTAATAGGTTTTTTTGGGCAATAATTAATTATCATAATAAATAATTCAATTATCTTTTAGTATTCAATTTGGTATTTGGTATTCAATTGGATATTTAGTATTTATTATATTACTTAATACATGTTATACTTTAGTATTTTTTAAAGAATTTTAGTTTTATATTATATTATTAATTATTAATTATCAATTATTAAAAATTGAAATTAATTCAATTGAAATCCAAAAGATTACTGAAATGGGTACTGAAATGGGTAATGAAATTGGTACTGAAATGGGTACTGAATGTGTACTTAAATGGGTACTGAAATTGGTACTTAAATGAGTACTGAAATGGGTACTGAAATGGGTACTGAAATGGGTACTGAAATGGGTACTGAAATGGGTACTGAAATGGGTACTGAAATGGGTACTGAAATATGTACTGAATGTGTACTTAAATGGGTACTGAAATTGGTACTTAAATGAGTACTGAAATGGGTACTGAAATGGGTACTGAAATGGGTACTGAAATGGGTACTGAAATGGGTACTGAAATGAGTACTGAAATGGGTACTGAAATGGGTACTGAAATAGGTACTGAAATGGGTACTGAAATGGGTACTGAATGTGTACTGAAATGGGTACTGAATTGGGTACTGAAATAGGTACTGAAATGGGTACTGAAATAGGTACTGAAATGGGTACTGAAATGGGTACTGAATGTGTACTGAAATGGGTACTGAATTGGGTACTGAAATAGGTACTGAATGTGTACTGAAATGGGTACTGAATTGGGTACTGAAATAGGTACTGAAATGGGTACTGAAATGGGTACTGAAATGGGTACTGAAATGGGTACTGAAATGGGTACTGAAATGGGTACTGAAATGGGTACTGAAATTGGTACTTAAATGGGTACTTAAATGGGTACTGAATTTGGTACTTAAATGGGTAATGAAATGGGTACTGAAATAGGTACTGAAATGGGTACTGAAATGGGTATTGAAATGGGTACTGAAATGGGTACTGAAATAGGTACTGAAATGGGTACTGAAATGGGTATTGAAATGGGTACTGAATGTGTACTGAAATGGGTACTGAAATGGGTACTGAAATGGGTACTGAAATGGGTACTGAAATGGGTACTGAAATGGGTACTGAAATGGGTACTGAAATAGGTACTGAAATGGGTACTGAAATGGGTATTGAAATGGGTACTGAAATGGGTACTGAAATGGGTACTGAAATGGGTACTGAAATTGGTACTTAAATGGGTACTGAATTTGGTACTTAAATGGGTAATGAAATGGGTATTGAAATGGGTATTGAAATGGGTATTGAAATGGGTACTGAAATGGGTACTGAAATGGGTACTGAACTAGGTACTGAAATGGGTACTGAAATTGGTACTTAAATGAGTACTGAATTTGGTACTTAAATGGGTAATGAAATGGGTTCTGAAATGGGTACTGAAATGGGTACTGAAATGGGTACTGAATTGGGTACTGAAATGGGTATTGAAATGGGTACTGAAATGGGTACTTAAATGGGTATTGAAATGGGTACTGAAATGGGAATTGAAATGGGTACTGAAATGGGAATTGAAATGGGTACTGAAATGGGTACTGAAATGGGTACTGAAATGGGTACTGAAATGGGTACTGAAATGGGTACTGAAATGGGTACTGAAATTGGTACTTAAATGGGTACTGAATTTGGTACTTAACTGGGTAATGAAATGGGTACTGAAATAGGTACTGAAATGGGTACTGAAATGGGTACTGAAATGGGTACTGAAATGGGTACTGAAATAGGTACTGAAATGGGTACTGAAATGGGTATTGAAATGGGTACTGAATGTGTACTGAAATGGGTACTGAAATGGGTACTGAAATGGGTACTGAAATGGGTACTGAAATGGGTACTGAAATGGGTACTGAAATGGGTACTGAAATAGGTACTGAAATGGGTACTGAAATGGGTATTGAAATGGGTACTGAAATGGGTACTGAAATGGGTACTGAAATGGGTACTGAAATTGGTACTTAAATGGGTACTGAATTTGGTACTTAAATGGGTAATGAAATGGGTATTGAAATGGGTATTGAAATGGGTATTGAAATGGGTACTGAAATGGGTACTGAAATGGGTACTGAACTAGGTACTGAAATGGGTACTGAAATTGGTACTTAAATGAGTACTGAATTTGGTACTTAAATGGGTAATGAAATGGGTTCTGAAATGGGTACTGAAATGGGTACTGAAATGGGTACTGAAATGGGTACTGAAATGGGTATTGAAATGGGTACTGAAATGGGTACTGAAATGGGTATTGAAATGGGTACTGAAATGGGAATTGAAATGGGTACTGAAATGGGAATTGAAATGGGTACTGAAATGGGAATTGAAATGGGTACCCATTAAGTCTCTGAACGATTACAAGAAATGCAACGAACATGAATAAGCAAACTTTCTCTTTTTAAATGATCAAAATATTCATCTTCATCTTCAAGAAAATTCTGAAAGAGTAATGCAAGATGGTAAATAAAGATAAATAAAGATAAATAATGGTAAATAAAGATAAATAAGAAAGTTAGTCTAATTTAACAAGAGACTAATAGACAACAATAGATTGATAACAATGTAATTACATTCTTAACTTACATCATTATCTAGTTTGCCTCCTTTGAGATAATAATATAATTTGCTGGTGATTTGAGTGTCAATCTTATCTTCAAATTCATTTTCCTGCAAAAGGAGGATTTCATAGTCAATATATCAAACCCTCGCATAACCCTATACATTACCCTACACAAAACCCCACTTACCGCTCTAACCATAACACCACTAATCCCCCAACTACTCGAGATATCAAAACCTGGAGCAGAATTAATCCAAGAGAAAAACCAGCAGTTAAAGAATAAGATTCACGATCAACTGTTGATTCTACAATATTACTTGGCTTTCTTCCTGTTTATAAAGATTAGTCTTAAGTATTGTGTTAATGGTAAAGAGCGTATTAGAGATTAAGTTTGTCTTACTGATAATGATTGTTTTAGATATAAAGTTTGTCTTCATTATAAAGATTGTCGTAGATATAAAGATTGTCTTAAAATAAGACAAATCTTATAACTAAATTATATCTTAATGTCTAAGATATATCTTATCGCTAACATTATTGTGATGTATAAAGTTAAATATAATTAATGAGGAAGTATATTTAATATATTGTCAGCTATGAATATTAATGTGGCTTATTAAATAATAGATAAGAATAGACGAGAAAAGATAAGAATAGACGAGAAAACATAAGAATAGACGAGAAAACATAAGAATAGACGAGAAAACATAAGAATAGACGAGAAAAGATAAGAATAGATGAGAAAAGATAAGAATAGACGAGAAAAGATAAGAATAGACGAGAAAAGATAAGAATAGACGAGAAAAGATAAGAATAGACGAGAAAAGATAAGAATAGACGAGAAAACATAAGAATAGACGAGAAAACATAAGAATAGACGAGAAAAGATAAGAATAGACGAGAAAACATAAGAATAGACGAGAAAACATAAGAATAGACGAGAAAACATAAGAATAGACGAGAAAAGATAAGAATAGACGAGAAAAGATAAGAATAGACGAGAAAACATAAGAATAGACGAGAAAACATAAGAATAGACGAGAAAACATAAGAATAGACGAGAAAACATAAGAATAGACGAGAAAACATAAGAATAGACGAGAAAAGATAAGAATAGACGAGAAAACATAAGAATAGACGAGAAAACATAAGAATAGACGAGAAAAGATAAGAATAGACGAGAAAAGATAAGAATAGACGAGAAAAGATAAGAATAGACGAGAAAAGATAAGAATAGACGAGAAAAGATAAGAATAGACGAGAAAACATAAGAATAGACGAGAAAACATAAGAATAGACGAGAAAACATAAGAATAGACGAGAAAAGATAAGAATAGACGAGAAAAGATAAGAATAGACGAGAAAACATAAGAATAGACGAGAAAACATAAGAATAGACGAGAAAACATAAGAATAGACGAGAAAAGATAAGAATAGACGAGAAAAGATAAGAATAGACGAGAAAAGATAAGAATAGACGAGAAAACATAAGAATAGACGAGAAAACATAAGAATAGACGAGAAAACATAAGAATAGACGAGAAAAGATAAGAATAGACGAGAAAACATAAGAATAGACGAGAAAACATAAGAATAGACGAGAAAACATAAGAATAGACGAGAAAAGATAAGAATAGACGAGAAAACATAAGAATAGACGAGAAAACATAAGAATAGACGAGAAAACATAAGAATAGACGAGAAAAGATAAGAATAGACGAGAAAAGATAAGAATAGACGAGAAAAGATAAGAATAGACGAGAAAAGATAAGAATAGAAGAGAAAAGATAAGAATAGACGAGAAAAGATAAGAATAGACGAGAAAAGATAAGAATAGACGAGAAAAGATAAGAATAGACGAGAAAAGATAAGAATAGACGAGAAAACATAAGAATAGACGAGAAAACATAAGAATAGACGAGAAAACATAAGAATAGACGAGAAAAGATAAGAATAGACGAGAAAAGATAAGAATAGACGAGAAAACATAAGAATAGACGAGAAAACATAAGAATAGACGAGAAAACATAAGAATAGACGAGAAAAGATAAGAATAGACGAGAAAAGATAAGAATAGACGAGAAAAGATAAGAATAGACGAGAAAACATAAGAATAGACGAGAAAACATAAGAATAGACGAGAAAAGATAAGAATAGACGAGAAAAGATAAGAATAGACGAGAAAACATAAGAATAGACGAGAAAACATAAGAATAGACGAGAAAACATAAGAATAGACGAGAAAAGATAAGAATAGACGAGAAAAGATAAGAATAGACGAGAAAACATAAGAATAGACGAGAAAACATAAGAATAGACGAGAAAACATAAGAATAGACGAGAAAACATAAGAATAGACGAGAAAAGATAAGAATAGACGAGAAAACATAAGAATAGACGAGAAAACATAAGAATAGACGAGAAAAGATAAGAATAGACGAGAAAAGATAAGAATAGACGAGAAAAGATAAGAATAGACGAGAAAAGATAAGAATAGACGAGAAAAGATAAGAATAGACGAGAAAACATAAGAATAGACGAGAAAACATAAGAATAGACGAGAAAACATAAGAATAGACGAGAAAAGATAAGAATAGACGAGAAAAGATAAGAATAGACGAGAAAACATAAGAATAGACGAGAAAACATAAGAATAGACGAGAAAACATAAGAATAGACGAGAAAAGATAAGAATAGACGAGAAAAGATAAGAATAGACGAGAAAAGATAAGAATAGACGAGAAAACATAAGAATAGACGAGAAAACATAAGAATAGACGAGAAAACATAAGAATAGACGAGAAAAGATAAGAATAGACGAGAAAACATAAGAATAGACGAGAAAACATAAGAATAGACGAGAAAACATAAGAATAGACGAGAAAAGATAAGAATAGACGAGAAAACATAAGAATAGACGAGAAAACATAAGAATAGACGAGAAAACATAAGAATAGACGAGAAAAGATAAGAATAGACGAGAAAAGATAAGAATAGACGAGAAAAGATAAGAATAGACGAGAAAAGATAAGAATAGAAGAGAAAAGATAAGAATAGACGAGAAAAGATAAGAATAGACGAGAAAAGATAAGAATAGACGAGAAAAGATAAGAATAGACGAGAAAAGATAAGAATAGACGAGAAAACATAAGAATAGACGAGAAAACATAAGAATAGACGAGAAAACATAAGAATAGACGAGAAAAGATAAGAATAGACGAGAAAAGATAAGAATAGACGAGAAAACATAAAAATAGACGAGAAAACATAAGAATAGACGAGAAAACATAAGAATAGACGAGAAAAGATAAGAATAGACGAGAAAAGATAAGAATAGACGAGAAAAGATAAGAATAGACGAGAAAACATAAGAATAGACGAGAAAACATAAGAATAGACGAGAAAACATAAGAATAGACGAGAAAAGATAAGAATAGACGAGAAAACATAAGAATAGACGAGAAAACATAAGAATAGACGAGAAAACATAAGAATAGACGAGAAAAGATAAGAATAGACGAGAAAACATAAGAATAGACGAGAAAACATAAGAATAGACGAGAAAACATAAGAATAGACGAGAAAAGATAAGAATAGACGAGAAAAGATAAGAATAGACGAGAAAAGATAAGAATAGACGAGAAAAGATAAGAATAGAAGAGAAAAGATAAGAATAGACGAGAAAAGATAAGAATAGACGAGAAAAGATAAGAATAGACGAGAAAAGATAAGAATAGACGAGAAAAGATAAGAATAGACGAGAAAACATAAGAATAGACGAGAAAACATAAGAATAGACGAGAAAACATAAGAATAGACGAGAAAAGATAAGAATAGACGAGAAAAGATAAGAATAGACGAGAAAACATAAGAATAGACGAGAAAACATAAGAATAGACGAGAAAACATAAGAATAGACGAGAAAAGATAAGAATAGACGAGAAAAGATAAGAATAGACGAGAAAAGATAAGAATAGACGAGAAAACATAAGAATAGACGAGAAAACATAAGAATAGACGAGAAAACATAAGAATAGACGAGAAAAGATAAGAATAGACGAGAAAACATAAGAATAGACGAGAAAACATAAGAATAGACGAGAAAACATAAGAATAGACGAGAAAAGATAAGAATAGACGAGAAAACATAAGAATAGACGAGAAAACATAAGAATAGACGAGAAAACATAAGAATAGACGAGAAAAGATAAGAATAGACGAGAAAAGATAAGAATAGACGAGAAAAGATAAGAATAGACGAGAAAAGATAAGAATAGAAGAGAAAAGATAAGAATAGACGAGAAAAGATAAGAATAGACGAGAAAAGATAAGAATAGACGAGAAAAGATAAGAATAGACGAGAAAAGATAAGAATAGACGAGAAAACATAAGAATAGACGAGAAAACATAAGAATAGACGAGAAAACATAAGAATAGACGAGAAAAGATAAGAATAGACGAGAAAAGATAAGAATAGACGAGAAAACATAAGAATAGACGAGAAAACATAAGAATAGACGAGAAAACATAAGAATAGACGAGAAAAGATAAGAATAGACGAGAAAAGATAAGAATAGACGAGAAAAGATAAGAATAGACGAGAAAACATAAGAATAGACGAGAAAACATAAGAATAGACGAGAAAACATAAGAATAGACGAGAAAACATAAGAATAGACGAGAAAACATAAGAATAGACGAGAAAACATAAGAATAGACGAGAAAACATAAGAATAGACGAGAAAACATAAGAATAGACGAGAAAACATAAGAATAGACGAGAAAAGATAAGAATAGACGAGAAAAGATAAGAATAGACGAGAAAAGATAAGAATAGACGAGAAAAGATAAGAATAGACGAGAAAACATAAGAATAGACGAGAAAACATAAGAATAGACGAGAAAACATAAGAATAGACGAGAAAAGATAAGAATAGACGAGAAAAGATAAGAATAGACGAGAAAAGATAAGAATAGACGAGAAAAGATAAGAATAGACGAGAAAACATAAGAATAGACGAGAAAACATAAGAATAGACGAGAAAACATAAGAATAGACGAGAAAAGATAAGAATAGACGAGAAAAGATAAGAATAGACGAGAAAAGATAAGAATAGACGAGAAAAGATAAGAATAGAAGAGAAAAGATAAGAACAGATAACAAAACAAACCAATTTCTCTTAGCATTACTTTAGCCATGTGGGTTTGTTGGGAACACGCGTACAGTAACCCAATGCCCATTACACTAGCGGTCTGTACGCAAGAACTGATCTCAACTAGGGTGGAGTCGGCTGGCAGTAGTGCCTGGATGTGAATAGACAACAGACGTGTGACAATATGATCCATTGTTCCTATTCTGCGTGGATAGAGAATAATAGGAGTGGGTTAATAATGGAGTTCAAAGTTGGGCTAAGAGTGGGGTTAGGAATGAGGTTAAGTGTAAATATAATTAAAGAAAGGATGGTATTTATAAGATTGTTTCGTAGTAAGATGGCGGGGCTAGATAAGGAGTAGATAGATAAGGAAGAGATAGATAAGAAGTTGTTATCAGTTGCTATGAGGTCAGGAATATATTATTCTCTGTTTGCCACAAAAACTAACTTCTCACATGCTTGGCCCAGTAGTAAAGCGATACTGGTGAAAGAATGACCCTGCAAAGGTCGAAAGATCAATAAGGAGTTCAGAACATATGATGCAATCTGATATGATGCAATATATGTTACTCAAATAAACTACAAGACTAAACTAATACACTTTTCTATATTTTACCTATATTACATAATTGCTCTATTTTATAACTGCTCTATTGCATAACTCACATATCACTTTATTAGACACAATATTCAATAAAATGTCACCTATCTACAATAACAAGCAATGCCATAACAGCAGTACCTCTATAACAACATATGGCAATTTTACACATATATCTAGCATTTTACACATATCCTGATATTTTTCTAGGCACCCCCCACCCGCGATGACGCAATACCTCTGCATTGCATGTAACTATGACATAATACCTTCGTGATGTAATGGTGTTGTATGAGAGTCGGCATTCTAGAGATCTGACCATTGAGTCCGAGGCCAAACAGGAATCCGGCGTGTTCGTTAGTTAGTTCATTAGCGTTGGAGCAGTTGCAGGTCACTCCGGCCAAGTCTTCCTTAGGGTCATAGTTCACAGAGTTTGTAGAAAAATTAAATATATAAATATATAAATAGATAAATAGATAAATAGATAAATATATAAATAGATAAATATATAAATAGATAAATAGATAAATAGATAAATAGATAAATATATAAATAGATAAATAGATAAATAGATAAATAGATAAATATATAAATATATAAATAGATAAATAGATAAATAAATAAATATATAAATAGATAAATATATAAATAGATAAATAGATAAATATATAAATATATAAATATATAAATATATAAATAGATAAATATATAAATATATAAATATATAAATAGATAAACATATAAATATATAAATATATAAATATATAAATATATAAATATATAAATAGATAAATAGATAAATATATAAATATATAAATAGATAAATAGATAAATATATAAATATATAAATATATAAATATATAAATAGATAAATATATAAATATATAAATATATAAATATATAAATATATAAATAGATAAATAGATAAATATATAAATATATAAATAGATAAATAGATAAATATATAAATATATAAATATATAAATATATAAATAGATAAATATATAAATATATAAATATATAAATAGATAAATATATAAATAGATAAATATATAAATATTCTGAATAAAAGTAATTCAGATATTTGACCTTTGAGATAAGATGATAATACTGACTTGAGATTTGTTATTAATTACTGATAATCCAGAGGCTACTCCATTATGAAAATTAGGCCAAAATAATAAATTTTCTGCCAGTAAACTAGGACTTAGTTCAACTTTAGATTTCCTTTTAAATATAAATAATAAAAAAGAATTTCCAATTATATCTCATTATTGGATAATTAATAATTCACAATTTATAATTCATAATTAATAGTTAATAATTCATAATTCATAATAATCATTTATTAACTTTATAGGTTCAATTCCTGATAAACATAAAATGGGTATTGGCATTACCTCAGTAGAGATTGGTGTGTAGGTATTCAACATTAGAACACCTCTATGAGGGTGAAGGATACAGGTTAAGAGTGTTGCATATGTATGTTGCAATGAAAGGTTAGATGATAAAGGGTATAGGGTAAAGGGTAGAGGGTAAAGGGTAGAGGGTAAAGGTTAGATTGTAAAGTAAGATTAATATATTATTGGGGAATATACAAGTATATAGTGATGATGGGTAGTTTTAGGATTGCTAGATGGAGTTATTAATGATGTTAGAGTTGAGGCAAGGCAAGAAGAAGGGGGTTATGTAACCTGGGTTGAATATGGATAAGACAAGGCAATGATAAGACAATGGTAAGACAATGGTAAGACAATGATAAGACAATGATAAGATAAGGGTAGAAAAAGAGATTTGGATTAGAATATACTGACAAGTAAAGAGTATGAGTACAGGTAAAAGGGAGGAACAGTGCGGGGAATAAAGAGATGAAAGTATTGGTTATGATTTACAAGTTATATATGTTATCGAACCCACCTTCCAACAGAAAGAGCCATTGTTCGTTGAGCCAAGTTTAACAAGAAGTTGTCCATTTCAGAGTAATAATCGTGATCGCTAAAGATAATTGATTAAAGGTTAAGAAGATGATAGAAGATAATAGAATTGTTTATGAAATAAATAATTACTCTTTGTAGATCTGTAATAACCTTAGAGATCCTTGATCAAGATCTATAAGACAAGGTTTAGAACTGTCTAACATCTGTCTTATCTCGGAGACTCGAATATCTTTACTAAAGCGCAGATTCAGCAACTATTTCAAAGTTTATCGAAATGAAATAAAATAATTCGAGAAATCTTGCGAATACTGGTCGATTACTTTTGAATTTATGTTATTAGAGTAATTTTCAAATCAAGGTGATTTTCTCTTTTTCAACCGATTATGAATCATCACTAAATGCATCACTAAATACATATCGGTGGTTTTACATTTGATTTAAAATCGTGTTTTTTCATTGCAAAATAATTCACTCTATTTAAATATTATTTATTAACACCAAATTTTAGAGATTTTGTTAATCGACATACAATTTTAAGTTTAATATTTTATTTAAAACTATGTTCAAAACAATTGAATTAAAATATTTTTAACATTAATCCCATATAGAGACAAGAATTTCTATATATAAAATTAATATTTTTAATATTTAATTATACAATATTTATCCTTTGTTGGAAATGAATTTCTATGAATTATTATTTACAAATATAAACTGATGTTAATTTTCAATCTAATATTAATACTTGAAATATTAATTTAATACTTGAAATATTAATACTTAATTTAATTATAATATTAATTATTATTCGATTGTGATCAATAATAAATATAACAGTATTCTTAATATAATAAAACTGTTAGTAATTCGTAATTTGCATTTAAAAATCATATTCGATAAATCAGATAATAAAATATTTCTTATTATATTATAAATATATTTAATACTGAATAGTGAATTATATTTCGCAAAGGTTATTTTGTAAATGATCATTTTAAATAAATTAATATTGAATTCAATTTTTAAAACATCTACACTATATTGTCTTATTATTATATAACTTATTATGATAATAAATATATTTCTTTATTATATGTAGTTTTTTCATTTCTACTTTTATTAAATTTTTCAATATATATTTAATAATTTATATAAAAATATGTTGTTTATGTGATTTATAATATTAAATAAATTTGTTTAATAACTATACATAATTATTATCATTTTTATTATTAATATAGAGTTTATAATATTCATAATAAATGGATCATCAAATTCATTTGAATAGTAAATATATCTAAAAAACCTCTAAATCTAAACTGTCCATTCCATCATTGAATATTTTAGTTTTTTCTTGAGTTTTTCGATTTTTTCTGTTCCTTTTCTGAACAATCATCAAATCGGGATCATTTTGTTTCGCCAAATCCTCACGACCTTCAAATTAGAGAAGATCACTTCGTAAATAATCGTTTAACCTTATGATCTCCAAATGCACTTCTTATAATGCCTTACAATAACTCCTTCATAATATGGTATAACAGGTAATTTGACTTCTCACTATTATGATTTCCTTAACAATGCTATCTCATCACAATTACATGCAACTCAATAGCCATGCAATATCTAAAGCAATAGCCAACGCAATAGCTAAAGCAATAGCCAACTCAATAGACAACGCAATAGCAAACACAATAGCCAACGCAATAACCAATGCAATAGCCAACGCAATAGCCAACGCAATAGCTAAAGCAATAGCCAACTCATTAGACAATGCAATAGCCAATATAATAGCCAACGCAATAGCCAACGCAATAGACATTGCAATAGCCAATGCAATAGCCAACTCAATAGCCAACGCAATAGCCAACGCAATAGCTAAAGCAATAGCCAACTCATTAGACAATGCAATAGCCAATATAATAGCCAACGCAATAGCCAACGCAATAGCCACACAATACTTACCACAGAGTTGGTAAGCTTTTGATGGCCAAGTGAGAGGAGGTCTAGATCTACAAGCGGATAAACATTCGCGGATAGGAAGAGCAATTCCAACTGGCAGAGTGTCAAGTATGTTGCAATCTGAAATTAGCACAGATTATTTTATTTCTTTGTAATCGACACCAACTCTATGTTAAAGTAAGCAAAATGTTATCAATATTTAGTTTAATATAATTATTTCATATTATTATTTAATATAATTATTTAGCATAATTATCTATAACCAAAGATTAATATAAATCTAAATATAAATGCAATTCTTTATTATTTCATGCGCTAACCTAATTTCTGCATATAGAGCACCACAATCTCGTTAAGAGAAGAATCTTTTGGCATACATTTCAAACACGATACTACGGATTCAAGGAAATCTGACCTCGGAGAAGAACATGGTAACTACAAATAAATCTTTCTTACAGATAAATAAAACTTACAGATAAATAAAACTTACGGATAAATAAAACTTACGGATAAATAAAACTTACGGATAAATAAAACTTACGGATAAATAAAACTTACGGATAAATAAAACTTACGGATAAATAAAACTTACGGATAAATAAAACTTACGGATAAATAAACTTAGGTAATATACAAAAAAATATTATTATATATGTAAATATATATATATAATATGAAAGAAAATGAATTGTATTATCATAAATTATAATTATAATTATATTTAATTATAATTATAATTAACTATGAGTATAATTAATTAAAACTTGTTTGATGTATTTCTTCCAGCAGATCTCCAATGGATTACAATTGTCAAATAATAAAACGTAAACCTGTAAAAATGTAAAAATGTAGTTTTATCAATAAAGAAATGTTATTATTTTGATAAATTCTAGTGAGTCATGAGTAAGTGAAATTAACAAATCCTTCATTTCACATATTTCAGATTCAAGTGTTATAAGTTAATGAGTATTAATAGTATTATTTACTTACAACAATGATATTAATCAATCTATCCGTGACTCCTGGCAGATGAGTAAATGGAGTCAAAGACTTGTTATTAGAATCTGGCTTCAGAGATATTCTCCTAGTCGACTTTCTCATGGAGTAATTCATTGCAGTAGTACTCGGGTTTACATTCTCAACTCTCCTAATACGGATTAGACAGGTCAACCAGTCCATGCAATCCAACGGCCTGCTAGACATATAATTCTGTCTCTTCATTTTCATCTTGTCTATTAAAATGAGAATTGTCGGCATATATCGAAGAAATTGAGAGAAATGAAGAAGGTAAAATGTTGTTGGAACCTTGTTTTATTGAATACTCGACACTTTTAACTTTTGTACACACTTCAGGAAACTCTTTAAAGTAATATTCAAAATATTGAAATTCTTTTAAATCTCTAAAAATGTTTTATATGCGTAAATTTTGAATAAAGATAATTTAATGGACAGCTATTGGAGGTTATTGGAGGTAAATACAAATCTCATAATCTGTGCAAACGTACAAAGACATCCGGGCAAGAAGTTTCACCAACAATTCACACTCATTTGCCAGTAGATTATTCAATTTCATATCCTGGAGTTAAATGATTTTATTATAGAATAAATAAATAAACAATGGCATTATTGAATAACTTTTGTAATAAAGTTAGTAAGTACCTGGTAGACCAAATGAAGACAATTGAAGATGCAACGCATATATACGAATAAAGGACCTGCGGGGTTTACTTCAAGAATCTCAGTTTCACCGTTGGGATCAGCCGTAAACGTACTATTACTTATGTCCCCAATGATTCCAGCACATCGTGACATATGTTGGGAATTTAATAAATATTGCCAGTCCTGTGTTTTGTATGATATTAGCAAGTAATGGAATTAGCAAGTAATGCTATTAGCAAGTAATATGACATTCTAATTTATTAGAACTAAATATTGAATATTCAAAATATTAAACAAATATTTGTATTTAATTTCAAACATTTTCAGAATTTTGACTTTCTTCTTTAAGAGACATTTTTACTTCTTCCTATTTAAATATTGAAAATCTTAAAATTAAAATAAAGATGAAATTTGTATTAATTAAATATCATTATTTATTTATCAATATATCTATTTATTTATATATCTATTTATCTATTTATCAATATATCTATTTATTTATATATCTATTTATCTATATATCTATTTATTTATTTATCTTACTTAATTCTAATAATATACTGATCAAATTGAAGTGTGCATTTAATATTTTTAAGTTACATTATTTTTAATCTGGTATCCGATGGAGCGTAGCAGATGGTCAGAAAAGCAAGACCATTTACAGCTGTGGTCAGATATATTGGGATAGTCGACGTAGAAGCTAGCAAGGAACTTCATCATCACGTCGGAGGTCAAGGTTAACCAGAGGGCATTATTGCAGTATTCAACTTTTGAAGGAGGAGATGAAATTAATGTTAGAAGTGTCGTAAGAGGAGGGAATTAAGAATTAAGATTTGAGGTGTTGAAGATGAAGGTTAAGAGGAAGGTGGAGGTGAGGGTGAGAGGAGGGTGAGAGGAAGGTGGAGGTGAGTGGTAGGTGAGGGTGAGAGTGAGGAGGGTGGAGATGAGTGGTAGGTGAGGGTGAGAGTGAGGAGGGTGGAGGTAAGAGGTAGGTGAGGGTGAGAGTGAGGAGGGTGGAGGTGAGTGGTAGGTGAGGGTGAGAGTGAGGAGGGTGGAGGTGAGAGGTAGATGAGGGTGAGGGTGAGGAGGGTGGAGGTGAGAGGTAGATGAGAGTGAGGAGCGTAAAGGTGAGTGGTAGGTGAGGGTGAGAGTGAGGAGGGTGGAGGTGAGTGGTAGGTGAGGGTGAGAGTGAGGAGGGTGGAGGTGAGTGGTAGGTGAGGGTGAGAGTGAGGAGGGTGGAGGTAAGAGGTAGATGAGGGTGAGAGTGAGGATTAACAGGAAGGTTGAAGCGAGTGACGTTAGAGTGAGGGTGTAGTTGTATGAGTTTGGTGAAAGGGTTAGTAGGTTATATTAGGAAGTATGGTGCTAAGCAAGGTGTAACATATGGTGCTATGCAAGGTGTAATGATTGCAAAGAGAAGGATGTGTAAGCAGAGTGTAAGCAAAGTGTAAGGAGATTAAGGTTAGCGCTGAGGTGCGGGAGGGTTACATAACCTAATAAAAGATCTACTACTGGTGGCAAGGTACATCTATAAAAAGAACCATCTCGTAGTTCCTGTGAATTTTATAAATAGATAAACATTTATAATAATCAAATGTACAAATCAAATAAAACTTGATATCTTATCTTATCTCTTAATATTTCCTATATTCTAAATACTTCTTTATAGCTTATCAATTACAATAAATAATATATATAAATATATAATCATTATTAGTATTCGATTAATTAGAACAGATTGTAAACATCGATCACCATTTATTCATTAATTACAACTCTCTTATTTTCTCCTTTGGTAATAATATCCCTATAGGGTACTCGACTCGTAATTAAACCCCGCTGTACATTTCAACGCACATGTAAGGCCGATGGGGCCTACCTACGCGTCCCTCGCGATATCTTCTCCGACTACACCGCCATCCCGGGACCCTTACACCACACCGTAAACCCTATTCTTCCCTATTCTTCCCTATTCTTCCCTCAGTAAATTCGTAACCATAGTGAATTCATGTTGTACCTCATCCATCAACATCACGATATTCAAATTCTCAGTCACGTCAAGTGGAGAATCAAAATCGATGAAAGAATTCATTTCGGTCATGCTCGGAAAACTACTCTCCATTTGGACGGGAGATAGATAGCGCTAGGGAGGTCATAGGTCAGGGGTTATAGTAGGTAGAGCTGGGGCGATCGTTGGTCAGGAGTTGTGATAGCAATTACTGCGGAGATCATAGGTGAGGAGAGGGGTGATAGCAAGGGAAGGAGTCGAAGTCCCGGGAGAGTGATAAAGGTTAGGGGAGTAGAGTATTACAACTCAGTTGAGGTAACCGTATTAAAGGTCGGTGTATGGGAGAGTTTAAAGGTCAATGGAAGTGTAGGTATAAGTTAGTGACAGAAAAGATATGGTGAAGTCACCTGTCTATTGTATTATAGCATTATCATCTAGATGGTATACAAATGTATATTTATCTTGCTAAAATTCTTGTCATTAAACGTCAATATTTATAGATAACAAAATATAAAATACAGAAATATATTATATTTATTTCATTTATAAGAAATGATTTTCTATTGACTATTATAAAATTGTAAGCATACAAAATGGTATTTTGAAATATAAAATATTTCTATCTATAACTTTTGTCTATTTGTCTAAAGTTTGTTATGAACTTCTATATATCACTTATAAAAATAGAACCTTTTTTGAAAATTACTTTTTAAATTATAGAATATTTTCGCATTTTTTTCAAGTATATTTTTTTGTAAAAAATAAATTTTGAATTAAAAGCCAGTCATAATGTCAATGTCAATGTCTATGTCAAAGCTCAAAGGGTAATACAATTAAAATAAATGATCTAATGATTATTTATTATGAAATAATTTCATTTAAAAACTCAACAATTGATAGATATTTGAAGATATTTTAAAGTTATATATCATTAAAAACCATTTCTTGACCTCCGACCTCCATAGCACTGGAAGGTCGTGAAGAACTTGCAGAGTTTGTAGATGCCGCTGGTTGAATCAAGGTCGTAGGGTGTAAGGATGACCTTCTGGTATCTCCAACTAAAAAATAATTTAAAATCAAGATGAGCAAGAAAAAACTTGCAAAGTACGAAAAATAGAAATTAACGAATTATTCATTAATTATTAAAATGAAACAAATTAAAATTGAAAACAAAAAATATTAAAACAAAATAACTAGAGATAATAATAATTATAAATATAATAATACTTATGCTAATTATTAATATAGATAAATATTATATTAGATATAAATTAGATAGAGTTCAGACTATCGCAATAATTATCAAAGGTGATTTCCTGATGATCAATGGTCCTAACGCATGAATCTATGAGAAATGTAGCTTGTCATAGAGGGCGTTGTGGAGGCGTCGAGGCGATGAGCTCCAGTAGGTGTATCTACCATCATCGGCAGCAACATCTGGGGGGCGTGGCTTGACTGGCGCTTCTTTTTTACCTGAAAACTAGGCATCTTCACAGTTGGAATGCCGAGGGTTTGAATCTCGATGATCTGATGTGGGAATATGGTGTGGGGATATGGTGTGGGGATATGGTGTGGGGATGTGGGGATATGGTGTGGGGATATGGTGTGGGGATATGGTGTGGGGATATGGTGTGGGGATATGGTGTGGGGATATGGTGTGGGGATATGGTGTGGGGATATGGTGTGGGGATATGGTGTGGGGATATGGTGTGGGGATATGGTGTGGGGATATGGTGTGGGGATATGGTGTGGGGATATGGTGTGGGGATATGGTGTGGGGATATGGTGTGGGGATATGGTGTGGGGATATGGTGTGGGGATATGGTGTGGGGATATGGTGTGGGGATATGGTGTGGGGATGTGGTGTGGGGATATGGTGTGGAGATATGGTGTGGGGATGTGGTGTGGGGATATGGTGTGGGGATATGGTGTGGGGATATGGTGTGGGGATATGGTGTGTGGATATGGTGTGTGGATATGGTGTGGGGATATGGTGTGGGGATATGGTTTTAATATAAAAAAATTGTTATCATACAGTTTGTATTACTATGTTCATAGACGTGAATGAGGATATGGGAGGAGTTACGAGATGAGGATATGGGAGGAGATACAAGGTGAGGATATGGGAGGAGTTACGAGGTGTGGATATGGGAGGAGTTACCAGGTGAGGATATGGGAGGAGTTACCAGGTGAGGATATGGGAGGAGATACAAGGTGAGGATATGGGATGAGTTACGAGGTGAGGATATGGGATGAGTTACCAGGTGAGGATATGGGATGAGTTACGAGGTGAGGATATGGGAGGAGTTACCAGGTGAGGATATGGGAGGAGTGACGAGATGAGGATATGGGAGGAGTTATGAGGTGAGGATATGGGAGGAGTTACGAGGTGATGATATGGGAGGAGTTACGAGGTGAGGATATGGGAGGAGTTACGAGGTGAGGATATGGGAGGAGTTACGAGGTGAGGATATGGGAGGAGTTTCGAGGTGAAGATATGGGAGGAGTGACGAGATGAGGATATGGGAGGAGTTACCAGGTGAAGATATGGGAGGAGTTACGAGGTGAGGATATGGGAGGAGTTACGAGGTGAGGATATGGGAGGAGTTACGAGGTGATGATATGGGAGGAGTGACGAGATGAGGATATGGGAGGAGTTACGAGGTGAGGAATGATTTGAATGGAGGTTACGGCATTAATAAGTATAAAATGTTGTTATTTTAGGTTTACATTGTAGAAAGGAGAGATTAATAAATCGTTTATTAATTATCATCAATTTATAATAGTATTTCAACCTACCTTTGTAATACCACTGTAAAGATTTATTTTACCACTAGGGTCAAGTACAACCACCATATTCAATTTCTGTTTAAAAGGAATGTAGTCAACAATATAATATTTCAACTTAAAGGTCGCAGTAATCGAATAGATTCTAATTTGACCTTCAGAGGAACTGCATCAATTGCTGAAATTGAATTCAACGGGCCAAAGATAAATTTGATATTTTCTGAACAAGAATCAACTTTCATACACCTGGTGAATGTATTTTTATAAACTTCTTTTTTTCATAATATATTATAAGATTTATTTATACCTTATATCTACGTAATCTATATAATTATATACTATTTCATATATAGATGGATGATATAATAGATGGACATGAAAATAAATACTCTCTGAAATAAAATATAAGTTAATAGGGGTAAGGTTAGGATTTGTTTTTATTAAAATATAAATGTATGAATTAGTTTATACATATCAATTGAATATTAAGGTATATAGATAATAGAGTATAGATATCATAGTATAGATAACATATTATAGATAACATAGTATAGATAACATAGTATAGATAACATAGTATATATAACATATTGGTACATAAGATCTTTAATGTAGTTGAGGTAGATTCTCAAATAAAGCTTTACAAAAAGGTGTTTAATGATCGAGTGTTAAAATAATCAAGATATAAACTCCTATTACATCATCATATATTACACCATCATGTCTTAGCTAAATAGTTAAAAACAATCGAATGTATATTCACCTGAGCTGACATCTGAAAGGGACAACGTAGTAGAAATGGAATTGGTCGCATAGGTTATTACAGATGAAGGCTTTCGAAGCTTTTCCTGCTTGCTGGTCTCTGAGGAGAGAAAGAGGCAGTAAAAGAAAGGTTACCGTGGTTACAGATTATTATAAACAAAGGGTTGTCAAACATTCTGTGCGAGAGGAAGAGTGAGCTGGATTAGTCGGAGGCTTGTAGGGATTAGTTAAGGGTTTGGTTTGTTATTCCATTATCAACATTAACACCGAACATAATCGACACACGTCTAAATGATGAATTCCCCGCCTCCACATTTACCAGCAACATTATCCCAAGTTTACATTTACTTTATGCTTTGCTTTAATTTCACCAATATCGGCAATAACTTCGCGAGTACACTATCGCAGCATTGTTTAACACTGGGCAGACGCTGAGACATTACAACCCTCTACACCGCTATTGGGTCCCATAACTCCAACTCGGCCGTCGCCTATACTAATAGCGTTCGCCTCCCATATCCCTTTCAAACCCAAACCCGAATCTCCCTGGCGTCGATACTCCTATACAACCCCTTCGCGTCCCAAACCGAGCATTCACTACAAACTTCGGTAGATTATTGGATTCGGTCCATAGGTGTTGAAAACAAAGTTCCGGAACAAAGGTAAATCCATCGTCGAGGTCATCGTCTGCTAAACACACGTCGCCACCTATCATCAGTCGCTTCTGCGCTACTAATTGGTCATAAATACTCGTCGTTTTCTAGGGGACATTGGAAAATAAATCAACTTTATTATATATTTATATATATATTTATATATATATAAATATATATATATATATATATATATATTTATATATATATATATATATATATATATATATATTTATATATATATATATATATATATATATATATATTAATATATATATATATATAAATATATATATATATATATATATTTATAATGTACTATATGCAAAAGTACAAAGATAATAAACTAACATTAATTTGTTTGTGGTCCGATATATTGGTTCTCGAATGTTTATTCACAGAAATATCTGCAAAATATTAAACAAATCTTTTGAAGTCGATATTAATATGTCGAGAAATAAGAACAAGAGTTCAATATTATATTCAATATGCAAAGAAATGTGACAGGAAACAATATTCAGAATTGCCTTTTGTGCTTCTGATGTATCATTCGTAAACTTAGAGGACACTAAATCTTACGCTTTGTAAACGATAATATTCCTAACTTATTAACTAGAATATTTATTGTGCACTATGACCAAACATTATCTTCTAGACTCCAAATTATCTGTAACTCGCACTAAAACTCTGTAAACGAGACAATTCAATATGCCAACTTCCACCACAGAAACAATGGACGTAAAACGCGATAAATGTTACAAACTATGACAACAACAACCTGGAACATTACTAAACTCAATTAATTATAAAATATAATATTAATATAAATATAATATTAATATAATATTAATATAAATATTAATATAAATATTAATATTAATATAAATATAATGTTAATATAATAATAATATAAATATTAATTAGAAAATACAATAAAAATATAATATTAATATTATATTAACTATAAATACTATGAAATTGTATAATAAAAATAATGTATTGTAAATTTAAATTAGAATTTTAAAATAGGAAATAAATATAATTTATAAGGTTTTAGTTAAGTTAATATAATTAGTGCTTTGAGCATAATTAGTGAATCCTCATATTCAAAAGAAAAT
>OZ038314.1:40470916-40473175 GCA_964035775.1 Osedax frankpressi | reverse complement strand
ATAATATTAATATTATATTTATAATATTATTATTATATATATAATATGATATTATAAATGTATAATAATTATAAATCATGATACTTACATCGTCTATACTTGGCCGAACTTTCCAAAGGGTGTGTGAACTGGTCAGCAAGTTGTAAGTAAGAATAAAGGAAGAATCAATACTCGTAAAAACAATGGATAGGTGCTGATCTGTCATAAGTGACACCTGTCAGAGGATTTTAGTTTAGTGATAAATCTGTTTATGGGTATTAGTTTAGTAAAGTATCCATGTAAATTAATGTGTGATAACTAAGTATCAGTTTTGTTTGAACCAAATTTCACTGGGTATCAATTTATTGTAAGACTTATGACAATTAATTTTGTTTTATAGAGTGACACCTGCCAGTTTCTGACACATAATTACAATTATAACTAACAAATGTAAAATCAGGTGAATAGATTAATAATAATCATTAATAAATAATAATATTTACTCATACCTTGCTATTAGAAGTAAAAGAAGATTTACAAATTAAAGGAGTTGGTTGGTCCAATGGATGTAGAGAACTGTAGATTACAGGTAAATCATTTTCATTCTTCCTGTATTGTTTGAAAAAATGGTGTTTGGTTGTATATTGGTGTATGAGTAAAACACTGCTAGGATATGTATTAGATATGTTATTAGAGATATTATTAGAGTGGGTATTAGAATGGGTATTGGAAACAACGTTAGGAAGGTGCTAGAAATATTGTAAATATTTGAAAATATTTGGTTTTTATTTGAATAAAGTGTATCTGTTTTTTACAAAATTGCATTGCTAACTAATTCTTTTACTGTTAAATAAACTAATGCTTTTACTCGCTAAAGTTTAGTAAAATATTGTAGGTTATAATCACTGTATATAAACAACTCTACGAGAAGTTTAAATAGTTTTGGCAATATTATTAAATATTTCTTTGTTAACTATTATGATTATCAATTTCCTATGATTATCACTTCAATTCAAAGCACCAAAATTATACATTTAGTTTAAATTAATTTCTACTAAATGTAAGATTAAACAAAAACTTTGAATATAAAAGTACGCTACCTAATTAAATGTTATGTAATATGATATAAAGAGTACGCTACGAACTTGTTAAAGGAATCGTTTTCATTCTTTAGAATTTTTTTCTCAAATAATAAACCATTCGGAATCGACCAAATTTTAGAAATCTGATATAAGATAAATATTGTTAATATATTTATAAAATCATTGCTTCATAGGTAATTAAATCTAACCGGTATTGATAGAGAAATGCTATACTCGTATCCATTAGTTTCAAAGAAGGAAAGGATATTGTCATGGTGAATACAAATACATTCAATCTCAAGATCATTATCTGCGATCGTAGATAGATTTGTAAATACCCAGTTATTGAATTAAGTGAATTAAGTAAAAATATATAACCTTTAACTTTAGAAAAAACTGAAGGCATATTCATTCTTTCTTTATTGTCACCCATTACTAGGAAATTACACCATAACACCTGCAATATATGTCATATCAATGTATAGTGTCTTCAATTGAATATAGATTTAGTTATTATAGTTAGTAGATTATAATAAATAGAGTTTTCCAATGGTAATTCAATTTAGTCATTTAATCATTTGAATTCATATCATAGATACAAATACAAAATGTAATTGCTAATAGTGGATAATAAATGATAGGGTATAGGAGAGTTTTTATTATTTAAAACTTTTATAAAAATATAAATAACTAAAAATCGAAAATATATATATATATTTTTATAAAATATATAAAAATATTCATAATAAAGTTACCTGAATTATTAAATGATCTGAATAATTAAAGAACCTGAATTATAGGGTTTGGCATTGTAAATGACTTTACTAGGTGATTCATTGTAATTTCATTGGTTGTTGAGTTAATGTATTTCTTTTTATTTCGTTTCGTTGCTGCCTTGAGTTTCTCTTTGTCAGGGCTTGAAGGACGTTGGAAATCTTCATCTAGTTTCGTAGGTTGTGGGTCAAAGCTTTGGGGCTTTGTTTTTGGGAGTTCACTGGCAAATCTCACACTCCATACACAAGTGTGATCACTAGCGTAAAGCTCCGTATGATTACCATTGGCTGCACTACTAAGAGTCCATTGTTCCTGGGAGGAGAGGAGAGGAGAGGAGAGGAGAGGAGAGGAGAGGAGAGGAGAGGAGAGGAGAGGAGAGGAGAGGAGAGGAGAGGAGAGGAGAGGAGAGGAGAGGAGAGGAGAG
>OZ038314.1:40400916-40468416 GCA_964035775.1 Osedax frankpressi | reverse complement strand
GATTGATGACGATTTAAAAAACATCGTTTTCGAGACCAGTGAAGAAGTTGAAGTAACTCCTACTTTTGACGAATTGGGACTTAAACAAGAATTACTAAGAGGAATTTACTCATTTGGTATTATGTCGTTTTTATAGCATATTTTCTTAATATTTTTCATTATAATTTCTTTTATAAATATATTTTAAAAATATAGTATATATGTATAATTATATCATTTTACAATTACAATTAAAAATAGTATAATTAATGCAATTCTTAGGTTTTGAGAAACCGTCAGCAATTCAACAAAGAGCTATTCGACCGGTAATCAAAGGTAGAGATGTTATTGCCCAAGCCCAATCTGGAACAGGTAAAACTTCGACATTTTCAATTTCCGTCTTGCAAAGTCTCGATATACAAACTAGGGAAACTCAGGCTTTGATCCTTTCACCAACTAGAGAATTGGCAGTTCAAATCCAAAAGGTTATAATAGAAAGAAATTATTTTAAATAAATACAATTTATCATAAGCTTATCCAAACATATTTATTATATCTTAACATCGCAGGTGATTCTAGCATTAGGTGATTATATGTCGGTACAGTGCCACGCGTGCATCGGAGGTACCAATGTGGGAGAAGACATTCGCAAGCTCGACTACGGACAACATGTTGTCAGCGGAACTCCGGGACGTGTCTTCGACATGATCAAGAGGCGTTCATTGCGTACTAGGTCTATCAAACTTTTGATCCTTGATGAAGCTGATGAGATGCTGAACAAAGGTACGTCATTGCTTTAGATGGGTACCGCAGCCGTCTGGTTTTGCGTTTTAATGTAGGGATTTATAGCTCTCTATAAAATGTAATAACAAATTCAATTATTATAATTTATATATTCATTCTAGAATTGAATATATGTCAATAAAAAAGTTGATTTGAAATAGTTGTTGGAATAAATTATACATTTATCTATACGAAGTAATATATATTAAAAACTAGTGCAAGACATTGACGATATCAATATATATTAAATATCAGTTTAGGGAATCCCTGTAATACGGATACATAAATTCTAGATATTAACAATTATAAGTAGATTTTAAAGCAATCACTAATTAGTTTTACAATTCATAATTATGTATATTATATACAACTTGCACGGCCCGTGCATTGATTGGTCTACGTATTGATTTCAATTAAGGCACGCCTTCAATATAATGTATTTAAATAACAAAATTTACACTAAAACAAATCTGAGACCAATAAAATATAAATAAAATAAATTATATGATGTGCTCGTATATTAAATATTATATTTACATTATATGAACCTAACCTAACATCATATTTATTCATTATTATAAAAAATCCTTATATAATTGAACCCAAAACCAATCAAAAACTAAATGCAAAAATTCTAATTATAACATTAATTCGAATTACATACATAGCCATCAAATTTATTTTAATAATATACATAATTATAAAACCATGCCTTTATCATTAGTGTCAAGATATAGCAACCCAGTCAAGTCAAACCCAAATTTATAACTGAACCCAAACTTAAACCCAAATACTATAATTATAGTATATTAATATAGACTGGCATCAAATTAATATTATTTTAATTAAAAAAAACCCATATAAAACTATAACCAAAACTAAACCCAAAACCAAATATATAACAAAACCCGAATTTAAACATAATTATAGTATTTGAACTTAACCTGGCATCAAAATCATTTAAATTGTTTTTTAAAAACCTATACAGAACCAGACTCAAAACCGAGCCCATACTCAAAACATAAATATAAACATTGTAATTATAGCATATGAACATAGCCTGATATCAAATTTATTTCTAATATATTAAAAAAAAACATATAGAACCAAACTCAAACCCTTGCCTCATATAATATATAGTATATATAACACATTAACAATAACATATTTAGTATATTAATGTAGTTTGGTAGTCATTCTTTGATCATTAGTGTCAAGGTATAACAGCCCAGTTAAACCAAACTTAAACTTATAACCGAACCCAACCATTGTAATTATAATATAATTATATCAACACAAGTTATCAAAAAGAATGATCTAATTACTTTTAATATTTTACATGTTATTAGATTTATAAGAACAGTGGGTGAGAGAGGATAATTATTCCTAGAAAATACTCACATCTTATATTATTTATAATTTAGATATTTTATATATCCAGTAAAAATAAAAAGATTTATTTTATTATGAAAATAATAATATTTTATTTGAAAGCTATATAATTCAATTTGTTTAAAATCCAAAAATCTACTATATTTACTTTTCATAATCGTATATGACACTTTATTTATTTTGATATTAATTATTTATTATATTTATCTAATATTAATGTTCTCTTTGAAATTTCACAAGAATATTTATATCTTGAATAAATCTAAATTGAATATTAAAAAATTGATAAATAATTTTAAAATGAATATTTGAATGCATTCACACTAAATTATCTTATTAATACTATATATGTACATTGTTTGTAATCAAATTGTATCGTTGTATTGTTGATATCGTAATATAATAGTTGGTCAATAATTAAATTCGTTGATGTTGTGTTATCTAAAGGTAGTTCTTGTAAACATTATTAAGCAGAATTACATGTATAATTATTGAATAGCTTCACTCCAAAACACACATACTTTTCAATCAATTATATAGTTTATCGTTAAAAGTTTATTTTTATAAAAAAATTATCCTTTAGCATTAATTTATACATCTAGATAGTTCATTTTTTAATGATATATGAATTAGAGATATTGAAATTATATTTGACACAAAATAAATTATAATATCAAATTGTATATTGCAGAATAATGTAAATAGCACATTATGACATATTTACATTACATATTAGTAACGTTATTAACATAAGAAATACTAAAGCATCAATCTAATCAGGTTTCAAGGAACAGATCTATGATGTCTACAGATATCTGCCCCCTGCAACTCAGATTGTGATTGTGTCTGCAACACTACCCCACGACATACTTGAGATGACCAATAAATTCATGACTGATCCTATCAGAATACTTGTGAAACGGTTGGTCATTTGAGTTGTTCTCGTGGATATTGTAAGTTGATGTTAGATTACATGTCTTAATAACAATGTGTATTCTGTGTGTTATATTTTATTAATAAACATTATTTAGGAGATTGTCAAAGGAGTGAATATAATTTCACAAAACCCTACTCAACTCTATAACCTATGACCCTTTTGACAATACCTACAAATACCCATCACTCATTAGTGATGAACTGACATTGGAAGGATTGAAGCAGTTTTTTGTGTCCGTGCAGAGAGAGGAGTGGAAATTTGACACACTTTGTGATTTGTACGACACTTTGACAATAACTCAGGCAGTTATCTTCTGTAACACGAAGAGGAAGGTAAGCTTCTCCCTCTCCATTTCCCTCTTCATTTCCCTCTTCCTATCCTTATTTCTTATTCCATGTCCCAGGTTGATTGGTTAGTTGAGAAGATGAGGGAAGCCAACTTCACGGTCTGTTCCATGCACAGTGACCTAGTTCAGAAAGAGAGAGATGAGATTATGAAGGAATTCCGTGGAGGAAAAGCGTTAGTATCTCAATAGCATTCACTCTTAATGTTGGTAGAGTTTCTTTAAATTGTAGTCATATCTGTTAGTTTAGTATCTTAATTAACTAATTATTATACACTGTAATAGAAAGTATGTTTATTTACAGACTTGCTTTAATGATTACATTTACATTTACTAGACGAGTGCTCATCACTACAGACATCTGGGCTCGTGGAATTGACGTCCAACAAGTTTCTTTGGTGATCAATTATGATTTACCTAACAATCGTGAATTGTATATTCACAGGTTAACTTTCTATTTATTAACTACCTATCTACTTATCTACCTACCTACTTATTTTTTTTTTTTTAATTTATCCCATTTATTAAAGCAAATTAATTATAAGAATATATAGTAAAAGTGCCATAACGTAGCAAGGGAGGGGCTTGAGGTATGAAGGCGATCACATCAGTCCATGTCGGCAGTAGTTTCGGTAGAGGTCTAGTCCGCCAGCAAGTGTTCGGATGCTCAGCATCTCAATTTCTTTCTTTGTTAGACCGATTGCTAGTAAGTCGTTAGCGGAAAGTGTAGACGGCACGCCTCGCCAGTTCCAGCATGATGAGCTAAACACAACCTTTGTTCGATTTGTTACACGTTTTGCGTAGTCAGTTATATCGGGGGTATTGTAGTAGGATGTTTTCTGTATGTAATTTGCGTTAATGTCAATAGTGTCTGTAGATATCTGTGTGTCAATAATATATGCTGTGTCTGAGTTTATCTTGTAAGTTAGTATGTCTGGTTTCCGTAATCCATTAGTCGTGCGTATATATGGTTCTAGTATTGTTATATAGTTGTGTTTATTCAAGTATTGTATTAGTAATTTATTTATGTAGTTATGTCTGTGGATTCTACTATTATAATTATAGTTGCATGTTTGCATTATATGATTTAGGTGATCGTATTTATAATTGCATCCTTTCATTAAACAATTGGTATTAGTATCTGGAAACATACGCTTTGCCCTATACTTAGTATATAATAGATTGTGTTTTAGTTTAAAAGAGTCTATATAGTCGCGCCCTGACATCAGCCTATTCGTATACTCAATCCATCTATTTACGTATTTCGTGCATCCTCCGAATTTCAAACCACGACCATCCGCGGAATTAAATAGTTTATCAATATGAAAATCTCTAATTGATATATTGGATGTAAATAATTCATTTTCATAATATCTGGGTTGACCCCATTTCATTATTATATTATTTGGCATCGATGTTATCAGTGGGTCATCATTTGATTTTATAGATTTGATTCTATTTAGTCGTAAAACTGGTATTGATAGATATAGTCGGGGTAATGATAAGCCACCGACTGAAGCTGGAGCGTGGAATACCGCTAAGTTTGTATCTTTTGGAAGACGCATCCATCTTCTAACAAAAGATCGAAAACGCCTGTCAATTGTTTTTAACGAAGATAGCGTTATATTGGTAAATACCATCTGATGTAGGATACTTGGGATTAAGTGGTATTTTAGTATATGCATTCGCTGTTGTGGTTTTAATAGAGCTTTAGATATATTAATTAATTTAGCAGTAATATTGTTAACAATGTTATTATTTCTATTGTCTATTGGGCCTATGGGGATACCTAGATATTTATATGTTTCATCTATAGATATTGTTTTAATGTGAGCATTATTAATTTTGATTATGGGTTGAGGTGAACATATCCACATTTTTTTTGTAGGGTGTATAATTAGATTCATAGTTGCGCATTTACCATGGTTAATATTTAACCCACATTCTTTAAGCCCACTCATAATAATGTTAATTTGATTTTGAAGGCACGCTTCATCTTTGCCAAATATAACTAAATCGTCGGCAAAGGCCATATATTTTAAAATGTGAGTATTGTCATTAATGGAAATTGCATTATAATCCTTAAGTTCGGAGGTAACGTAATCTATTACGGAGTTAAAAAGTAGTGGTGACATCGGGTCACCTTGCTTAACTCCACTGTTAACCGGAATTCTAATTGATACACCCGATTTATATTTTAGATTTGTGCTGCATCCATCGTATGCATGTTTCACGTAGTTAACTAAAGTTTCAGGAATGCCTACTCTATTGCATAATTTTATTAGCGCGTTATGTGATACGGAGTCGAAAGCTTTAGAGACATCTAGAAAACATAGGGATAGAGGTTTTAGTTTTTGCTTATGCTGATATATAATATTTTTAAGTAAAAATATATTTTCAGCAATACCATCTCTCCTTGTAAATGCTTTCTGTCTAATATCTAATTTAATACTGGCTTCAATTCGACGAGCAATTATTTTATGGAATAGTCTACATAATATCGAGGATAAAGTTATTGGCCTAAACTGAGAGGGATCTGAGGGTTTCTTACATTTAGGTATTAAAGTAGTTAGACCTTTTTTGTAACATGAAGGGGCAGTAGATGTTAGAAGATATATATTGAATCTTAGGCACAAATTATCTAGTCCTATTTTAGTAATATTATCTTTTTTTATTAAGTCACTACCTGGAGCACCATCATTTAATGTATTATAGTTGTCAGTAATTTCTTTTAACGTAATACCTTTAACGTAATACCTACCTACCTACCTACCTACCTACCTACCTACCTACCTACCTACCTACCTACCTACCTACCTACCTACCTACCTACCTACCTACCTACCTACCTACCTACCTACCTACCTACCTACCTACCTACCTACCTACCTACCTACCTACCTACCTACCTACCTACCTACCTACCTACCTACCTACCTACCTACCTACCTACCTACCTACCTACCTACCTACCTACCTACCTACTTACCTACCTACCTACCTACCTACCAACCAACCAACCAACCTACCAACCTACCTACCTACCTACCTACCTACCTACCTACCTACCTACCTACCTACCTACCTACCTACCTACCTACCTTATACTACCTTATACTATCTTACACTATCTTACACTATCATACATCCTACTATGCCTGTTCCTACACTGCTCCTACTCCTCACATCATCCCTCAACAGAATTGGAAGGTCAGGTCGATTTGGTCGTAGTGGAGTAGCTATCAACTTTGTAAAGAAGGATGATATTCGTATCCTTAGGGATATAGAACAATTCTACTCGACACAAATTGATGAGATGCCAATGAACATTCAAGACATGATGTAACCCTTCTGCCTATATATGGCTTTATATATTATATTAATAATCGTCTTCTCCTATTATTATTTTCACATAAAATACATTTAAATGTGTTTATTGATTTTATTATTGCCCTTGGGTAAATAAAGATAAATTATTTATTTTTTTTAAGTTAAATTTAATGTGTATAATATGTAATGAATAAATTAAAATAAAGATATTTTGAAAAAAGTTAATTTCAAGATAATATTTTCTAATATTTATTCGATGGGAAAATGTATACTTTTTTTAGGTTCAAATATATTGAATAATTTGCATTATTTATACTATAAATAGCCGGATACAGTAAATATTATATATATATTCTTAGTATCCTAGTGATTTATATATATATCCTTTATGTATATATATATTAAAATCAAACAATTATTTAAAAGTGAATTTTAAATACTTTATTAAGCTTATTTATAATATTAAACTGTGTTATACTATTTTCATGGTATATATTTGCGTGTAATACATAAAATCTACAAGGATATCAAAAAACATCTAAAACATTTAAATAAATAACATATTTGAAAATATCTGTGATTAAACAAATAAAAGCAATATGAGATCAATTTAATATCTATAAAATTTAAATATTGTATAAACTACAATGTTCATGTCATTGTAGTAGTTCATTGAACATTATAAAAATAATTCATAAAATTATTTGTAAACAATGTAACACAGTACTGCTTATTGTCGTGTGCAATTTGGCAAATATCATTGACTGCGAGGTTATTTCAACTTTCAAAAACTTTAATATCATTTTTTTTTCAATACCTTATTTGTCTTCAAATGTTAATCTATTATTTATCGTTAATCTATTTCTATTGTCAATATAAATAATCTCATAACTTCCTAATTTTAAAAACAAATAGTTTTATTTTGATTTTCCCTAATTCTTCATATCTTTTTTTTTGCTTCACTTGTACAATATCAATATTTTCTAGTACTTTCCTTTTTAATATATCATTTTCAACATTTTTAATGTTTTCTTCGGTTAAATGTAAATTAATAATAGTATCATTTTCACTCTTGGTACAATTGCATCACGACCAAATAACGAATAAAATGGAGTATATTTAGTTGTAGATTGTTTTTCTATATTTTTATTGAGAATGATATGTCTTGTAACATATCACTCCAATACTGACCTACATAGCAGTATTTAGATATCCTTGTCTAAACTAAATAGAATAAATATTATAAAATAATATCCTAAATGGTAACCAATATATATTTTAGTATATGTTTTAAATGAAGCAAAAGTATAATTTTTCAGAAATAACTGTTTTAATAATTTGTTCACAATCCTCAAATATCCTGCTCCAAATGAAGGCTAAAAAGGTTTAAAGCAAAAAATAAAAATTAATATAACCAAACCTAAAACTTAATATTTTATATTCAAATTAAAATATGCGGATACCAGTAAAAAATAATCATAATACATGCATTCTCATATTTATATAATCAAAATAAAGAAAATATACAGAATTAATTTCATTTAAAAAAGATAAATATTAACTGTATATATTTATTTTATAAATATAATTAACAACCGTATTATGTTGACAGCACTTTTATTTTCTATTTGAAATAATGTAACAAACTTCGTATAATAATCAATTATCGTTAATACATACTACATACTATATTCATTACTGTAGAGTAAACAAAATCATGAATATCAAATAAGTAGATTGTATCAATCAGTATTGTTATTTAATTTATAATAACATATATAAACCTATATATATATATATCAAACAGTGTTGGTATTGGTCAGATTACATAAATTCCTACAATATCCCAAAGACCAGTAACTTTAATAGGATGTAAAATAGGTGCAATTGTCTGAATGTGTTTAAAACGCTGGCATGTATCGCACCATTTGATCTCATTATTATTTAATGCAAATTATTATTTATTATCATTATATTAAATAAAGATTATGATACATTTTAAAAATGACAAACAAAATTTTCTACATCGGCTCGCATCATTTCCAACTATATCTTCCATTTAATTTTCCTAATTCTAGAAAAATGTATTTTCAATATATAAAAATATTATTATTACCTTTATGATAAACTACTTACATAGATAACAATAAATGTATATATTAATATTAATATTTTAATTTGTATATTTATGTATTATTAATCTAAAATTTAACAAATATCGTTACTTACATTACGGAATATCCTGATTCATAATGAAAAGTTATCAAGATTTCATTCTACTGTAAATCATTAATTATAATTATTTTTTCGACTCCTTTCTGTCGCTTTATTAATATTAATAAGTAATGATAGCATAATTTGAAGTATATAATAATAACTATATTTACTTTCATTAATAATTTTGTAATGACAATTAAAATATAACGACAATAATAATCTCATAGTATATAAAATAACTTTTATATATAGTATATAAATTAATACAAATTATATAATAATACTAATAATATAAAGAATAAGTTACATTATATCTCATCTTTAAATCATTTTAAGAAAATGTATATTTATTTATTACATTAAAATTAAATTATTTGTATTATATAAAATAATAAGTAAAGTAATATTATATATATATATATATATATTTAGTATCGAGTATTTAGTTTACTATGCAATATAGAAAGTATAACAATTTGAATAGAAATAATTATAGGTACACTAAATAATTTTATGAATACTTTTTATAATGTTCATATATGGTTTATTTAAATTTTATAGATATTAAATTGATCTCGATATTGCTTTTATTTGTTAAATCACAGATATTTTCAAATATGTTATTTATTTAAATGTTTTAGATATTCTTTGATCTCAATGTAGATTTTATTTATTACACGCAAATATACACCATAAAGATAGTATAACACATTTTAATATTATAAATAAGCTTATTAATAATGCATGACGTTTTACAAAATTAAAATATTTCATGCTATCTTATATAATATATTGATATTGCCTTGATATCGCTAGAACCTCTACTAGTTACAGATGTAAATGAATCATTACCAATATCCAATTCCAATAAAGTCCAAGGAGATTGTCATGATTTTAGCAGATCTGTTAGCTGATTTCAATCTGATCCGAGTAAAGTATTTTTTATTTTATATTCACATTCGTATATATCGGTATAGACCATATCATAATATTAGTATATAATAAATAATCATAATAGTAGATAAATAGTAGTATTATTATATGTATTTATTATACATACTAGTTATAAAATAAACCTATTATTTATAATAAAGTTGATGTACCTATATTAAAAAATCAACCATATATGATTAATCAAAATTCATAATTAACTTAATTTGCTAATATTGGTTAATAGAATCAAAATATAATATTAAAATATTTTATTTATTATTTACACTTCAGGTTCAAATAAATGATTATTTTTTATATATAAATCGCCTATCGTGTACTTATTATATGCCGATATATAGGAATTTAAAATAAATATATTTTACGAATATTTATAAATTATTTAAACTTCGCGCTCATATGTCAAATTATAATATACAATTCAAATAATTTAATAATTATATATTATAATATTGAATAAACGTATATTTTATATGTAATAATTATATTATCATACACGATTTATGAATTACTCTATATATAGAGTATAACAAATATAATACACTAACAATATACATTACCCCTTATTTTTATTTTTATTTTTAAATAAGTTTTGGAAGACTATAGTTTACTATAGCATATATGCTATAATTCTAGTTATATCTAAATTAAAAATATTAATTTTAAGTATTATATCACATTAACTATTTATATATCTAGTATAGTTAGTTATTTCAAGTTTATTCCATACATATGACATGAAAAAATGTTATATTGAAAATAAATATTCATTTTCCACATATTTTTCTATTTACATCTGTAACTAGTAGAGGTTCTAGCGATATCAAGGCAATATCTATATTTAATAATCAACCATATATGAACCACAAAGACATGAAAATTATAAAAATAAATTATTTGTAAACAATGTTGTAAAGTTCACAGCCTATCTTTTATTTAAACTTTTATTTAAACTCAATTTATTGATCAATATTAATTGTTTACGACTAGTTTATACAATCATCGTATTTTCAAGACCATTCTAACTGTAATTCAATGAAATTAACTACACCCATTTAATAAATATAGTGAGCAATGTGTCTTATATAAATATTTAATCTAGTATATTTTAATATTCACATGCAAATTAAAATACATATAAATATAATTATAAAGAATGATTATTTATAAAGTTTTACAATACAATGTCTTAAACAAATTACCTCACCGTTGTTTGCCTACAAGTTTTAATTTAACACAATGTATCAGTAATCACAATTGTATGCAAACGCACACTCGTATTAAATATCCACTATTTAATCTATCTGACTGTAAACAAAAGAATACTTTTCAAACCCCTGTCCACTTTGGTAATAACTTACCATGTTCCAAATCTTTATCTTCACTATCCTTTACAAAATACACTATGGGTGCCGCACCTGCTTCTTTGAAACCATATATGAAATTAATTAGATGGGATAAACCTATTGGTTATTATTTTAATTTTGAAAACCTTTACAAAATATTTATTATTAATTATATTCGAAATCATCTGTTATAAATTATATTGTTTGAATATTGTATGATTTAATTTAAATGAATATTTTATTAATATAAACATTATTTATTATCATTTATATGTCTTATTTATTGTTAATAATTTTTTTCCAAGTCTGTTACTCCATATTACTCCATATTATTAATGAGTTCTAGAATTTCATTATACCAACAGGAAGTTGGTTGTTATTTCTGCCGTGTACGTGGTCAATATTCCTCGCGGCTGACCACATGCATCAGATTCCCGACATGAAAACCCTTGCTCTATTTGCATGCGGATCCATTTTGATGAGAGGCGCTGGCTGTACAATAAATGACATGTGGGATAGAAAATATGACCAATGCGTCAGTGAATTATATACCTGAAATTATCTACCTTAGCTTCCTTTAAAGTGAATTTATTACTATAGAACATACCTATATGCTTATATATACATATATGTATATATATATGCACACCCACTAAATTTTGATATGAAAGTGAAATGTTTAATATCTAACTCAAGATGATTATATAAACTCTAAAGCTTTTAGATTTATAGTATCGGCGTATCCGAATTCCCTTTATTTATCGTATAAAAGGAACGTGCAATGAACATTTATCTACAAATAATCATTAGGTTGAGAGAACAAAGAGTCGACCCCTGGCTAATGGAGATTTATCTTACAAACAAGCGCTCATCTTCCTTGCCGGGCAACTGTCTATATCTCTCTGCATTTTAATGAGTTTTGATTGGACGACGTTTGTACATCTCTCACCGTAGTCTATTAAGATATTTACTATTAATTACGATTATAATGTATTGTTTATTTCTACATTTATCGATATTTAGTTATATGTTTATTAAGAGGTATTCATGATCAGGTGAATTTAAATATTCATTTCAGTATTATGATAGGAGCTTCATCAATTGTTCTCGTCATTATCTACCCATTAATGAAACGTATTACTTACTGGCCGCAGCTATTCCTAGGTTAATGAATCTTCCCTCCTCTTAGAATCTACCTGTAATAGAATATTTTTGTAATTAAAATGTATTTAAAAGCGTTATTTATTTAAGACCTTGCCGAATAACCAGATATTCTCATTTGTATTCAAAATCTTAGCAATGTCTGGATATTCAAAATATATATTTATTCTAACACCTTTCATTGCATGTTTGTAATGTTTTTATAATTTGTGTTTTATTTGATGTGAACTTAATGCACAAAAATAAGTTAATTCCAGTTAAAGTAAATTTACCGACATAATTTGAATCTTTCTTTATTTAATTTAATATTTGTTTCATGAATTGCACAATAAAAATTTATAAAAGGAATTTATAATTTGGATGAGATGTAATTTTTAACTTAATTAATTGATATAATATTTAATTAATTAAAATATTACATTATTTTTCAGGTTTCGCAACATTTTTGTTAAAATGTTAATATTTAGCTACCAGTCTTTAAATAACTGGTAGTAATTATATCTTATTAATTTTTCATTAGAAATACAATTTTAAATATGACATTTTAATGCTAAATCTAATGCTTTATTTGTTTTAATAGTTTTTATATTTGGTGTATCTATTTATCTTCTGATTATTATTATTACTAATACTTTCTTATTCTAGTGCATTTTGATTCCATTTACTCTTTTAAATGCATGTTTTCATTTAATTATTAAATTATTTATAGGAAACTAAATGGATATTTAAGGTGTACATATTTATAACTTTATTTGTATTTATAAGCTAGTAAGCGATTTATACAATTATTTGATATATCGATTACTCATATATATTGATATATTGATTGATTATTTAAATAATTTATTTTATTATATTTGATATTATGTGAAATATCAACAAAGAAATTGATTTCAAGTGGGTATAGCACTAGGTATAAGTAATAGCGGTAAGTAATTTAGCCGATTATATCAATTTGAATCATCTATCAATTAAATGCGATGTTGCATGGTAATTCTAGTTTGTTAGGTTGATTACATTCAAATTATTTTTAACCTCAATCCGCAGAATTTATATTCTAGGGTGTTCTATTTGGAAATCATATTTAACTGATATTTAGTTATATTCTATGACCTTATTGGTCTTTATGCCTATTTATTAGTCTTGCTTTATACTGGTGATGTTTAAACATACGTAGATAACTCAAATTAGTAAAACATGTTGTAGGCTTTACTGGCTGTCAACAAATTTTTATTAACTTTTATCACTTTTTATACAATCTTTTAAAATCCAATAAAAACTCTAACATAATTTAAACATGTACATTTAATTACAAATAATATTCAAGCTCAATAAAATATATTAGAGGTGAATTCAAATTTGAAAAATAAATTTAATATAGAGATAATATGAAATTTTGAGTGTTATTTAGAATTTTAGATTCTGGAAATGATTTTAAAATATATTAAAGAATTCTGATTTAAAAACTAAATAAAATTAGAATATTAATGATTTAGTATACAATGAATGTAATATTTATATTAATTTCATAGTTAATGTTTGGTTCATATATATTGGTTTTTAAAATGTAAACATTTCTAGTTCTCTAATCAATATCAACATTGCCAAAATCCAAATTAATTAAGCAATTATTCAAATTCAAAATATATTGTACTGTAATATAAACTTATATATTTACTATTTTAATATCAATTATTTGACGAATTTTTAATTATCAAATTTAATAAAATAATATCAAATAATATATATATATACTATATATTTACTAAATACATATATTGGTCATTTATAATGATTGGTGTAATACCCTTGTAGTAAACAAACTTATATTAATTAAACTTTTTAGCAGTTATATAATGGATCTCTAGTTTCAGACTTTGTTCCTTTTAATGCACCATTAATATACTTTGGTCTATTTATGCACTATTATTATCAGACCAATTTAACCCCTAGTTTCCTAGTGCCCCACTAATGCATCCGCAGGCTTAACCTTGAACTTTGGCATACTGATGTCTTGGCAGCAGATTGCCGGGTCAATTGACCCATCCTGTCTTACACTGTATACTAGTGCTGCCTTGTGGACTATTATCTACGATTCTGTGTATTCACATCAGGTTACCTCTCTCTCTCTTCCTCTTCCCTTCCCTTCCCTTCCCTCTCCCCTACCTCATCCCATCCACTCTCCCTCTCAACTCACACCCTCCCTCCCTCCGTCTCTCCATCTCCCTCTCCCCTTCTCTCTCACCTCTACATATTCATCCCTCATCCCACCCATTCCCTCCCTCCATCTCCCTCTCCCCTTCTCTCTCACCTTCCTCTCCTTTACCTATTCCTCCCTCATCCCACCAACTCACTCCCACCCTCACTCCCTCTCCCTCTAAGTAAGACGAGTTTTATTTGCTTTGTTGTCCATGTTGCCTGGTTTTGCTTTTCAAACGCTTTTCAAACGCTTCGCATATTTCGCCGCATTCGACCTCAAATTTACTTAGGATCCTTTACGATACGCTTTCGACCTTCTGATTCTCCGGGGAACACTTCGTAACTACTCGGCCACTTCCCGGTGACCCCAACCCTCAGATTAACCCTACCTTCCTGCCACGCCCTTCCCCTAGGTATAATATTCAATTGGGGCGCAATTCTGGGTTGGTCGGCACAAACTGAAGGCCTACTTCATTGGTCATCTGTACTTCCTCTTTACTCTGCGGGCATTCTTTGGACTCTTATTTACGATACCGTTTACGGACATCAAGTAGGTTTTACATACCTCCTGTAGACCTCTCCCCCTATACGTCCCCCATATACTTCACCCTATACTAGTGTTTAGAACAGTATATGTTCATTATTTATAGAATGATTAATTTATATATTGTTATGATAAATAAATCCATTAATTCATTAGATTGTACATACTTTACTAGTTACCTACCTAACTTAATAACAAATTATCTACCTAAGTAATTTACTAGATAACTTAACTACATATAACATACTTCCTATCTACCTATCTACTTCAGAGAATACATGTTATTAACTACCTATATCATTACGTATCAAACTTACTACTATTTAATTAGATCTGCATGTTTAATTGCTTTCAAAATGTATTCAAATACATTTATTATAACCTTTTGTTATTTCATAAAATATAATAGACTTCTAGAATAGCAGAATTGATCTGTTTATAAAATTTTATGAAATTAACATGTAATATATAAAATATTAACATATTAAATACTGTGGATTTAAATAATTAACAATAATGTATTAATTGTAATTTCTGATTTATCATAAAGTTCAACATTTTTTAAATAACAATATTTTAAATACATTTATATTTAAATGTATTTAAAATAGTAATAATTTCATTTAAAAATAATATCAAAAGATTTAAATGTTGAAAGTTTTACTTGATATATAGTCAAATTTATTTTTAATAAATAAATCAATAATTGTAACTATTTATAAGCGTTTTTATATGAAGTTTACATACAATACAAAGTAATACATAGGCTTCATTTGCTTTTTCAATTCTGAAGGAGAGGAATCTTTTAGGAGAAGACACACTTCTTATTAATAAGAACAATCTCTAAAACATAATAATAACCTTCAATATTGATGATTTGAATAATAAAATAGATAGATTATGGTTTGTAGTATTTATTCAAATTATATAATAGATTTTATATTTTATTTGATTATTTTTATATCATATAACAAGTTATAACCATATCTATGAATAATTTATATACCAAGAAATAATAATAGATATAAGATGACCTTTTATCCATTCTATCGACTGAAATTTCTGGAGTATTCTATGAAATAAAATAGAGCGACAATTATTTTAATTTATAAAATTCCTACGAATATAAAAGATTCCCCCATTCAGTTTTGTTAATATGAATGTTAATTAAGTTTAATACGTTGCTTACCTAAATATCAGCTTACCTACGAGTATGTAAAACCATTCTTTGTACAATTCACAGTTACAATCGTATATAGTCAGTATTAGAAGATGTACCTAGACACTAATATTGTAAACACTTCTGTTTGTTCTCTTGCATGTTCCTTTATCTGATTAGTTGCGATGTTTAATTAATTTGATAATCATTCCATTTTTTCAAATATAATCATTATATTTCTAAGCATTGCTTCCTTATTTAGCCTTTCATCTTGATTCCATCTCTCCGCCTCTCCACCTCTCCACTCCCTCTAATACCTCGTGTCTCCCCAGGACAAAGAAGATGATCTGCTGATCGGAGTGAAGTCTACGGCATTGAAGTTTGGAGATAACTCGAAGTTATGGTTGAGCGGTTTCTCCACGGTGATGTGTTCCGGTCTGTTAGGCACCGGTCTGATGTGCGACCAAGCGTGGCCGTATTACGCTGGTGTCAGCATTGTCAGCGCACACCTGGCTTATCAGGTATTATTGCATTGTTGTCCGCATCCCGTCATTCATTTAATAACGCAATGTTATTACTATCAATTCTAGTGGATCATTTAACAAATACATTTTCCGTACAGATTTATTCGACAAATTTAAATAAACCTGAAGATTGTTCAAAGACTTTCAAATCAAATAGAAACCTCGGTATCTTGTTGTGGATTGCAATTATAATGTCTAGCGCTATAAAGTATAAAGAACGTCAAGACAAAGATTCAGCTCCTAGCTAAGCGAACTTTATTGAAACGCTCGTTATATAATATATATTACTGTTATTTATAATTAATAAATCAAATTTAATAATAATATTAATCTTATTCTACACTAGGACATAATCTTATAGTCTTATAACAAAAGTGAAAACAAAGCAAATTTGGAAAATATTTGATACTCTATAAATTTTATTAAACATATTTTCAGATTAGAAATGAATACAAAATGATTAGAGATTAAAAATGTTGTCCTTTTTTTTGAGACTTGGTGTTGTTTGATTCTTTTAACGGCTGTTTTAATTTTTTACAAGCGATTATTTATAGTTGGATATTTATAAATAACTTAAATTGGAATTAATAATAACCTTATTCAGGATTCATTTCTGGTGAAAGTGAATGATCTGCTAATTAGTAAATATTTTTTTATTAAACACCATTTCTTATATGCTAATAACATACGATATCGTTATTAATAAATGACTACTTTTATAAATACCTAAATAAGAAGACAATTTCAACTTAGTTTGATTCCTCGCTGTCGGAATAATAAAAATAAATAATAAAATATCTACATTCATAAATTTATTTGTAAAATTCCAACATAAATACTAGTAATAAAGATACACTAGTAATTTATTCAGAGTAAGTAATATTTATAATTATAGTTTAAATAATTAGATCTACGCTATGCAAGGCATATTAGATTTACTTATTTCAATTTAAAGAATTACTCTAATAGACTTTAATATAAACCTATTATTATATAAACAATTAATTATCACAACTAGAGATTTAAATCACATTTAGAGATTTTCACACCTGATATTCTAATGGTTGATCTTCTCCTTCTACTGACTGCATATTTAAATAAACCATTATTAATGCTAAAGATTCATATTTATTTGATAACTTATTCAATATATGTGATTATTTCAATTTGCAGACAAACCTTCCAGCCTATTTTTTGTGAGACTTGCTGTAAATAGAATTTTTATTAATATAAAAAGTAGTTTGAACAGAATTGTAATATCGGGTTATGGGTTGTAAGTTTATAGGTATTTTAATAAATCACTGTCGAATAACTAACTCTTCATTTTCTTTGCATTCGGAAGTAAAACTTGATCTAAGGTAATTTAAAAATTCATAAACTATAATTTAATAAAAATAAATGATGTAAATTTTTTTTGATTACAGGTAAAATGAATATAGAATATTTTACTGAATTTAGATTTTTATAAAATATAAAAATCTATAAAGAAAAAACAAACCAGATAATCTTTTACTAGATCTTAAGGTAACTGTTTGGGAGAAGTAATTAGTTATCAGGAGGATCTATTAACACAGTGTGTATTGCAATTGGAAATATTAAATACAATAAACAATAAAAGCTGATAAAGTGCAGATAATTGTAATGTTGCAAAAAAAAGAGTATATTTTGAGTTGAAGTAAAAACCTGATATCTTCTTTTTTATTGGAGATGCTAAAAATGAAAGTAAAAATAATGTATTCAATCATCACATCAAACATATATTTCTATTACATATTATTAGATTTTATTAACGTTTTTTCAGAGTTTTCTTTGGAGCTGTTATATAGAAAATAATTGTGACATAAATAAATAATAAATAGATATATTAAGTTAAATAAAAGATTAAGATTAAGAGAATTATTAGTAAAGAGATATATAATTTAAGCTATTAAAAATCCTGAAAAGTATTTTTCATACAGACTAACAAGGACATTTTTGAATTTTCTCAATGAGTTTCGTATCTAGATTAGTTGATTTATAATTTATGATTAAATAAATGAAATCAGATCAAATTGTACAATATAACATCATAATAATCTAACAATGAATTAAGTCTACTTAATATAAAACCTTTTTTTGGGGGTTTTCTCACTCTTACTAAAATATATTTTTTATAATTAATATAAATAATATAGAAATTGCAATAAATAATGTTGAAAAAAACTAAATCATATATTAGTTAAATTATGTAAATATAAGAATTTACCTTTTTTTGGAGTTATATTCTCTTTAACTATCAAATATATATTTTAAAATTAATATAAATATTATTTTAATAAAATATAATTAATAAGTTAAATTAACCTATTACTTATTAATTATTTATGATAACATTTAAATATATAATTAATAAAACATAAGCATTCAGATATGATGATTATACTTTGCATAGATTATAGAATATTAAATGACACTAACCATATTTGCTATTATTATTGGTATTCACTGGTTCCTTAAAGTAAGTGAAATTAATAAATTCAAAGTGAAGTTGCAATAGAAGGATATTGTGTGAGAAATTTGGTAGTAAGTTTAATAATGTTGATAATGAGATATTAATATTAGTAATAAGTTATTAATGTTGATAATGAGATATTAATGTTGATAATGAGATATTAATGTTGATAATGACATATTAATGTTGATAATGAGATATTAATGTTGATAATGAGATATTAATAGTAGTAGTAAGCTTATTAATGTTGGTAATGAGATATTAATATTAGTAATAAGATATTAATATTGGTAATAAGTTAATAATATTGGTAATAAGATATTAATGTTGGTAATAAGATATTAATGTTGGTAATAAGTTAATAATGCCGGTAATAAGTTATTGATGTTTGTAATATCATATTACTATTGGTAATAAGTTAATTATATTGGTAATAAGATATTAATGTTTGTAATAAGTTATTAATGTTTGTAATAAGTTATTAATATTGGTAATAAGTTATTAATATTGGTAATAAGATATTAATGTTGGTAATAAGTTATTAATGTTGGTAATAAGTTATTAATGCCGGTAATAAGTTATTGATGTTTGTAATATCATATTAATATTGGTAATAAGTTAATTATATTGGTAATAAGATATTAATGTTTGTAATAAGTTATTAAAGTTGGTAATAAGTTATTAATGTTGGTAATAAGTTATTAATGTTTGTAATAAGTTATTAATATTGGTAATAAGTTATTAATATTGGTAATAAGATATTAATGTTGGTAATAAGTTATTAATGTTGGTAATAAGTTATTAATATTGGTAATAAGATATTAATGTTGGTAATAAGTTATTAATGTTGGTAATAAGTTATTAATGTTGGTAATAAGTTATTAATATTGGTAGTAAGATATTAATGTTGGTAATAAGTTATTAATGTTGGTAATAAGTTATTAATGTTGGTAATAAGTTATTAATATTGGTAGTAAGATATTAATGTTGGTAATAAGTTATTAATGTTGGTAATAAGTTATTAATGTTGGTAATAAGTTATTAATATTGGTAGTAAGATATTAATGTTGGTAATAAGTTATTAATGTTGGTAATAAGTTATTAATATTGGTAATAAGTTATTAATGTTGGCAATAAGATATTAATGTTGGTAATAAGTTATTAATGTTGGTAATAAGTTATTAATGTTGGTAATAAGTTATTAATATTGGTAGTAAGATATTAATGTTGGTAATAAGTTATTAATGTTGGTAATAAGTTATTAATGTTGGTAATAAGTTATTAATGTTGGTAAAGAATATTGCTAGTGGTGTTAAAAACATTAGTAGTGAAGTCAAGTTTTCCGGAGTATCCAGGGAAGGTCAGAAATTTTCTCACCAAATTATAGTCTGGTTTCTCCATATAGTCGAGAGACTTTACATACTCGAAGTACTTCAATAAACTCTCTGTTATCAGATACACTTATTTCATCTCTCAGTAAATCAAAATTAAACAATCTTTAACAATAACAATATTTAGTCGGTAGTAATTATTTAAATAAATACACCGAATATCTATAAATAGATTATTTATTGACATAGAAATTAGAATTTTTATAAAAACCTGTTTTGCTTAATTTATTAAACTTTGACATTGCAACTTTAATATTTTCAAAAAATCTAAAAATAAAATTTGAAATAATAATCACAATAATTAAAAATAAAAAAGGGTTATCTTTATATGTATTAACTATAACAATAGATAATAACATTAATATTCAATTATGTTAAGTTATATTTATATTTCAATTGTATTGAACATCAGGTAAGTAATTAAAAAATATTTTATTTATATAAAATATATAATTTTAGAAAAATGATCATTTGATAGAAGGAGTACTATTCGATGAGTATGTTATATTTATATTTAGATGTGAGGTATCTTTTATTAAAGTTATATAATCTGTTCAGAGATCAGAGGTCACAAATGAACAGATACAAATATGAAATATTATATTATTTATTATTAATTAAACCCATATGCATTAATATAATTCTGTATTATTTTTGATATCATTAAGAAAAATTGCGAAATGAATATAGTATAATAAATAATAATATCAATATTAATAATGCTTTGGCATAATGAAATAGATTGGTCCTAGAGATACTAGCAATTGTTTGTAATGATGTGTGAAAACAATGAAGTGATTGTTAGTATTTTAATGAGGAACAATGTATTCAATTTCAAATAATTATTTTAAAACATGAAATAATAGCATTCTTATTATTGTATTCTAATATACAATATAAATTCCATATTAAATAAACGCTATTAAATATAATACTAACATAAATAAAAAAATAATGATAAAGGTTTTACAAATTTAAAATATTATTAATTAACTTAATATCGAATTTGTAAAATACAGTAAATCTATTTATAAAAAAATTGTTAAATTAGATTAGATTAAATTAGATTAGATGATAATATTACATAATATTATAGCATGGTAAAATGTAAATTGAAATTAACAATATTCCACTTCCTACAAGAGAAGAAGATATTTTACTAATTATAATATCTACATCTTGGAGTTTACAAACTTGTTTTTTTGTTTAGCAACTGAATCTTTATTGACGAGATCATCTGACCAAGGTAAATGACCATTAATCCACTCAATCATGCAGTAACCTAATATCTCAAGGTCACCTCGCCTGCTGCCATCTGTTTGCAGGGCAAAGTAATGGTACACCATTAGTCACAAACTACTTCTCTACTCCTGTACTCACTAACAACTGCTCTAATACTGTACTCATTACCTACTACTCCACTACTACTCTACACCTGTACTCACTAATTATTACTCTACACCTGTACTCACTAACAACTACTCAACTCCCATACTCACTAACTACTCCTGTACTCACCAACTACTACACTACTCCTGTACTCACTAACTATTACACGACTCCTGTACTCACTAACTACTACATTACTCCTGTACTCACTAACTACTACGCTACTCCTGTACTCACTAACTATTACACGACTCCTGTACTCACTAACTACTACATTACTCCTGTACTCACTTACTACTACACTACTCCTGTACTCACTAACTACTACACTACTCCCATACTCACTAACTACAATACTACTCTTGTACTCACTGACTACAACACTACTCCCATACTCACTAACTACTAATCTACTCCCATACTCACTAACTACTACTCTACCCATGTACTCACTAACTACTACACTACTCATATACTCACTAACTACTACTCTACTCATGTACTCACTAACTACTACACGACTCCCATACTCACTAACTACTTACACTACTCCCATACTCACTAACTACTACTCTACCCATGTACTCACTAACTACTACACTACTCACTAACTACTACACTACTCCCATACTCACTAACTACTACTCTACTCATGTACTCACTAACTACGACACGACTCCCATACTCACTAACTACTACATTACTCCCATACTCACTAACTACTACTCTACCCATGTACTCACTAACTACAATACTACTCTTGTACTCACTAACTACAACACTACTCCCATACTCACTAACTACTACTCTACTCCAATACTCACTAACTACTACTCTACTCCTGTACTCACTAACTACTACACTACTCCTGTACTCACTAACTACAACACTACTCTTGTACTCACTAACTACTACACAACTCCCATACTCACTAACTACTACACTACTCCTGTACTCACTAACTACAACACTACTACTGTCCTCACTAACAACTACTCTACTCCTGTACTCACTAACTACTACACGACTCCCATACTCACTAACTACTATTCTAAACCTGTACTCACTAACTACTATACTACTCCTGTACTCACTAACTACTACACTACTCCTGTACTCACTAACTACAATACTACTCTTGTACTCACTAACTACTACTCTACTCCTGTACTCACTAACTAGTACACTACTCCTGTACTCACTAACTACTACTCTACTCCTGCAGTCTATTAAGTTACTAACTACTCTTGTACTCACTAACTACTACTCTACTCCTGCAGTCTATTAAGTAACTAACTACAGCCTGCATGAGCATCTCTACTGGTGTAATCTATTGTTCCATCGTGTTGTCTCATCTTGTCCGGTTTCTCTGCGATATGCAAGTTATTCTTCATAAACTTACCAACCAGTCCGAAGTCAACCAAGTAGATCTGTGGGAGTAGGAAGGGAGTTGGCATCGTGGATATAGTACTACATACAATCAGACTACCTGCATTTAGAGTACATGCAATTAGAGTACCTGCAATTAGAGTACTTACAATTAGAGTACTTACAATTAGAGTACTTACAATTAGACTATTGTAATTACTCTGTCAAAGTCGTATAATGATTAAAAACGTAAATAATTAATAAATAAATAAAAAAATTAATAAAATATATCTGTGATAATACGGTGAGTATGTTTGTGCAATTGTTACAATGATATAGATGGTCAACGGTCAAACACTATTGTTGTAATAGTATAATTTGGGAGTTGAGATATTGGAGTACTAACATTGTTCTTATCTGGTTTCGTTGGTCCAATAAGAATATTAGAACCTTTGATGTCGGCATGAAAATAATCTTTATTGTGCATGTACTCCAGGGAGTCTAACTGGGAGTGGGAGTGGGAGTGGGAGTGGGAGTGGGAGTAGTAGAGGAGAGAGAGAGTGGGAGTGGTGAGGAGGTGAGAGTGTGAGTAATGGGAAGGGGGAGTGGGAGTGGTGAGGGAGTTGGAGTGGGAGTGGTGAGAGAGTGGGAGTGGGAGTGGTGAGGAGGTGAGAGTAGTAGAGGAGAGAGAGTGGGAGTGGTGAGGAGGTGAGAGTGTGAGTAATGGGGAGGGGGAGTGGGAGTGGGAGTGGTGAGGAGAGAGAGTGGGAGTGGTGAGGAGGTGAGAGTGTGAGTAATGGGGAGGGGGAGTGGGAGTGGGAGTGGTGAGAAGGTAGGGGTGGGAGTAGTAGAGGAGAAGAGTGGTGAGGAGGTGAGAGTGTGAGTAATGGGGAGGGGGAGTGGGAGTGGGAGTGGTGAGAAGGTAGGGGTGGGAGTAGTAGAGGAGAAGAGTGGTGAGGAGAGATAGTGGGAGTGGTGAGGAGGTGAGAGTGTGAGTAATGGGGAGGGGGAGTGGGAGTGGGAGTGGTGAGGAGAGAGAGTGGGAGTGGTGAGGAGGTGAGAGTGTGAGTAATGGGGAGGGGGAGTGGGAGTGGGAGTGGTGAGAAGGTAGGGGTGGGAGTAGTAGAGGAGAAGAGTGGTGAGGAGGTGAGAGTGTGAGTAATGGGGAGGGGGAGTGGGAGTGGGAGTGGGAGTGGGAGTGGTGAGAAGGTAGGGGTGGGAGTAGTAGAGGAGAAGAGTGGTGAGGAGGTGAGAGTGTGAGTAATGGGGAGGGGGAGTGGGAGGGGGAGTGGGAGTGGTGAGGAGAGAGAGTGGGAGTGGTGAGGAGGTGAGAGTGTGAGTAATGGGGAGGGGGAGTGGGAGTGGTGAGGGAGTTGGAGTGGGAGTAGTAGAGGAGAGAGAGAGTGAGAGTGGTGAGGAGGTGAGAGTGTGAGTAATGGGGAGGGGGAGTGGGAGTGGTGAGAATGTAGGGGTGGGAGTAGTAGAGGAGAGGAGTGGTGAGGAGAGATAGTGGGAGTGGTGAGGAGGTGAGAGTGTGAGTAATGGGGATGGGGAGTGTGAGTGGGAGTGGTAAGGGAGTGGAAGTGGTGAGAAGGTAGGGGTGGGAGTAGTAGAGGAGAGGAGTGGTGAGGAGAGAGAGTGGAAGTGGTGAGGAGGTGAGAGTGTGAGTAATGGGGAGGGGGAGTGGGAGTGGTGAGAAGGTAGGGGTGGGAGTAGTAGAGGAGTGGTGAGGAGAGAGAGTGGAAGTGGTGAGGAGGTGAGAGTGTGAGTAATGGGGAGGGGGAGTGGGAGTGGTGAGAAGGTAGGGGTGGGAATAGTAGAGGAGTGGTGAGGAGAGAGAGTGGGAGTGGTGAGGAAGTGAGAGTGTGAGTAATGGGGAGGGGGAGTGTGAGTGGTGATGAAAGGGAATGGTAGTGGTGAGGAGGTAAGAGTGGGAGTGGGAGTGGCGAGGAGTGAGAGTGGTGTAGATGGAGATAGGTAGTGGGAGTGTTGAGAAGGTGGGAGTGGTGAGGGGTGGGAGTGTGAGTTGGAGTGGGAGTGGTGTGGATGGGGATTGGGAGTGGCGAGGATTGGGAGTAGGAGAGGTGAGGAGGGAGAGTGGGAATGGAAGTGGTGTGGTGAGGAGGTGGGAGTAGGAGTAGGGTGGAGGTGGAAGTAAGAGTGGTAAGATAGGGGAGTGGGAGTGGGAGTGGTGTGAATGGGGAGTGAGGGTTGTGAGGAGCGGGAGTTGTAGGTAAGTGAGAGTGGGAGTGGTGAGGTATGAGTGGTGATGAGGTTGGAGTGACGAGGAGGTGATGAGTAATGGGAGTAGTGAGGAGGTGGGAGTAGGAATGAGTGGGAGTTAATGTGTGAATGAGTGGAAAGTGGGGATTAGTATTGTAATGGTAGTGTAATTAGAAGAAGATCAAATTAAAAGAGATTCATTCGATTAATACTGAATAATAACTAAGACCTAAATACAACTAAGATCTAAACAAAACAAAGATCTAAACTCCATATAAATATCTAAACACTATATAAATATCTAAACTCCATATAATTATCTAAACTCCATATAAATATCTAAACTCCATATAATTATCTAAACACTATATAAAGATCTAAACTCCATATAAAGATCTAAACTCTATATAAATATCTAAACACTATATAAACACTTATTACATACTAACAATCTTTACTCCTATTGTATAAGTAGTTTTTTCACTGAAGGATTTGTTATTTTCTACCCAAAGATTATGCAAATCCTTTCCAAATTTCTCCATGATCTATACAACAATCGTAAGTAAACAAAACTAATAAACAAATAATAAGAATTGAATTTCATTTGTTTATAAATATAGAGATGGAAGTTTAAATAATATTTGTATCAATAGTTTTATAGAAAACGCGATAAATTCATTCTTGTCAAAACCACCAACAAGAAATCTGTAATCTCCTTGTTTGTTTTTAAAAATACCCGAAGAAATGTAAGCAGGTAATCCAAATCTTGTGGATCCATTAGACTTAGGACAGGCATTTACTGCGGATAGGAGGGGATATGTATAGGGGAGTTATAGAGGGGATATAGGATATAGTGGAGTGGCTGTATAGAGAAGAATATTATAAGTAATAAGTATAAATATTATAAGTAATAAGTATAAATATTATAAGTAATAAGTATAAATATTATAAGTAATAAGTATAAATATTATAAGTAATAAGTATAAATATTATAAGTAATAAGTATAAATATTATAAGTAATAAGTATAAATATTATAAGTAATAAGTATAAATATTATAAGTAATAAGTTTAAATATTATAAGTAATAAGCATAAATATTATAAGTAATAAGTATAAATATTATAAGTAATAAGTATAAATATTATAAGTAATAAGTATAAATATTATAAGTAATAAGTATAAATATTATAAGTAATAAGTTTAAATATTATAAGTAATAAGCATAAATATTTTAAGTAATAAGTATAAATATTATAAGAAGTAATTGTATTAAGATTTCTTGATCATAATGTTAAAAAGCACTATAAAAAGAAATTTCACAAACTTAAGAGTGGCTTACAGACTCTTTGGTAGAAATGCATTTCACAGAATAAAGGTCCATTGCTCGCAGGTTCCTGGTGTATGGTTTAGATAATTAGTGCGTTATTTATGCATTTAGTTTTAATTTCGGTATTTTAGATGTTGAGTAGATGTTATACTATCTGGATTCTTTGGACATATATAATTTACTAATTATTTCTTATTTAAAATTGAATATAGCATCTTATTATTTCAGAGCTTGTTTAGGGACTTAATATCAAGTCTAAGGGTCAATATCTAAGTAATTTATTACAACAGTTTCTAACCAGTTTCATGATGTAAATTTTACCATCGTTATTTTTCACATTTGTAGCTAAAAGATGTAATTATATTAATAATTATAATAATTCTATAGTGAAATCTTATTTAATACATGTTGTATATAGAAATACTCGTATTAATAGCATTATATAGAACTAAAAATAATAACTATATTTATTTTGAGTTTAGCAAACAAATCAGAAAATCATATCATACAAATCTGATAAATTTCTAAATGTAACATAAAGTTGAAATTATAATAATTATATATTCCACAGACATATTATATCCTATTCGATTATATTACATTATATTATATTCTATTATACTATAATATATATTTTATTCTTTCTTATCTATTAAATTATATTAAACCAAATATATTAAATTATATTCTATTCAACTCTACTCTACTCTACACTATTCTATTTTATTCTATTATATGATTGTATATACTATTATATTGTATTTTATTATATTCTTTTTTATTTAGTTATATCATATTAAATTATATTAAATTGCATTATATTCTATATTATTCTATACTAATATATTGTACTGTATTCTAGTATACTATAATATATTACAACTGTAGTATATTATATTATATTATATTTTATAATACTCTATTATTTTATATTTAATTATACTATAACTCTTTATAAGAATTATACCTTAAATTATAATTATATTAAATTGCATTATATTCTATTCTATTAAATTATACTAAATTGTATTATATTGTAATCTATTTAAACTATACTATAATATACTATATTATACTATTATATTAATTTTTGTAATTCTTAAGAAATTTGTAAGAAATTTGTTAACGAAACTAAAATAAAATTATATTATGTTGTTTTTTATAAATCACATATAAATATTCAATTATACTATAAAGTAATTTATATCTAACTAAAACAGAATGACTATTTATTTAACATATATGCTAAATTAATGTAAATAAAATATTAATTTTTATTCAATCAATAATTATTTATATAAATCTAGTATATTATTTAACATATATTATTAATTATAATATAAAGGTGATTCAATTTGAATATCAATTCAATATCTGAATAATGAATATTATAGCCCCTATCTTAAATCCCCAATTCCCACTATTACAATACACCATCATTTATCTATTTTATATCATAATATAATACATGTACAATAAATAATAAAGGTATAGATTATATTAAAATATTGTATAGGGAATTTTAGTTTTTGATGAATAATGATATAAAATAAAATATATTTAAATAAACATACATTTTAATAGCATATTTAATATAATGTTATTTAATATAAAAACATCTAATCAAATTATTTAGAATATTAAAATCACATAATTGCAGTTGACGTAAACAAACAATTAAAATACCTTTCCGACAACTGTATAACTTATTAATCTTAATTAACATTTCCACAAATGTAGACAATAGTATTACTATAACAATATCTATAGATTATAGAATTAAAGACAAAAGCAATAATGATAGCAAATGATGTGTCAATATTAAATTGCTCCATTCATAAATTACTTCAATATTAAATTATGATTTTTATTTTAACATTTAGAACATTTAACATGGATACAAAATACAGAGTGAGGCTTTAAGTAAACATCTGTTATAAAATGATATTAACAATACACACTGAAATGAATTATAATGTTAATGTATCTGTTATGAATTATTAAAGCATCTATTTAATATTAATAATATTATATATATTATATAATAAATAATATTTAGTAAGTAGTTTTTACTAAATACTATATTGTAAGTACTATTTAGTAAATATTATTTACTATATAGAATTTAATTGTTAATAGGAATAACGGGATATCATTGTAAAAATGTGTATATAGAAATAATAAATATGCTATTAAATATAACAGAAATATGAAAATAAATATCAAACCAAAACAATTCTGACTTATTGCATACTATTGCATAATACGCATATTCAGATTTTTGTTACAAGATTTTTGTTAAACATTTTATGAATAAACCTTCATACAAAAGACCGAAACCACCAGTTGCAAAACTTTTGCCAAGTTTCCATTGTCCCTTGATAATATCTGTAAGAATTGTACCAGTTGGCAATTCTGCTGCTAGTTGGTACGCACCCTTTTTAGGTTTCTTAGCCGCTATAAAATTATTGTTATAAGAGTAGGGTGAATGAGTAAAGGTAATCGTTTAATACAGAAAATAAATAATTAGTTATAGAATTACTAGATTAGCTAATAATAATAAAAACCTGTTTTTACTTTTGAGGCAACTTTTTTCATCTAAATTAAATAATTATTTAAAATTTTAGCTTTATTAAATTATAATTGATTTATATAAAAGTGATTATAATGTTAATAACAAATGTAACATAGCAGTAACTAATTTAGTAAAGTATTAACCACATTAATATAGTAATAACTAATTTAGTAAAGTATTAACCACATTAATATAGTAATAATTTATTTAGTATAGTATAACTAATTAAATATAGTAGTAGCTAAGTTAATATAAAAGTAACCATATTTTTACAGAAGTAACTAAGTTAGTATGATAGTAACTTAATTAATATATATTATTAATTAATATATCTAAAGTAATCAGTGTAAAGGATATTGTGAATTTCTCCAAAGTACAGATAATGTTCAACAAAATTAAATTGGCATTGAAAATATAAAAACATTTCATTTTATAAAATTAATATTATCCAAGATTCTGTAATCTTGGGTATTATAAGATATTATTTTTGAGCGGGAGTTTTGGGCGGTGGGATTACATTTATATATATTATAATAATATGAGAAAACTTATTACCGCTATTTATATTATTTTGTAATAGTTTAACAAACAAACATTATATGAAATGATTATAATGTATTATTTACATATTATATAATCTAATATTATTATATAATTATTTGTAATTCACAAAGTTATAATAACAAACAATATATTAACTACATGAATTAAAATAAATAGTATTGTTAAACCATTAATAACCATTATAGGAAAATAAATTTAAACCGTTAATAAATTGATAATCGGGATTTAGATTAGGTATTTCTTAAAAATTGAAAAAAAAAATATTGCGTTCAAATAAATTGAATTTAATTGGTTGAATATTATATCCAAAGATATTAAACTTTTGTTTATATTATGATTAGGAAGTTTTTATATATTTTTTAATAATATTTTTAAAACATTTTATCATAGTTTAAATTAATGATTTTAATCATTTATTAAATATAACAATTTAAAATGTTCTAATATAACTATATGGAAATTTCTAAAAGTATTGATAAATCTGATTCGTCATCGCAGGCGATTAAAAATGATACCATTAAAAATATCATATCAGAATCTATTCTGGCGTTATCCGATGAGTGTATACATATATCGTTAAATGATTCAAATCAGCAAGATATAGATATATTTTTTAATGATGATAGCAAAGCATGTAAATCAGATTTCACTACAGTTAGTGAATCGGTTATCGATTCAATTGAATTACAATATACGTCCATCGAACACGCCGAATCTTCGTCTAATATTACCATCGGAGTTCAAAATACCGATGAAACAACGCTGAAATACTTCCCGGACCTCGTAGATAGCGGAGAGGCGCACGACTCTTTCGACAGTGCAGATGAAGACGGTATTCACGAACTTCCAGACTATCGCAATAGCGGAGAAATCCTTCCCGATCCTTCAAACGAACGGTGCGAACGTATAGCGACGTCGTGTTCGCTAAATAATATCTCGGGTCGGCTGAAGAAGAACCGCGTAGTGCCGGCGCTGAAGGGGACAAGGGGCTACGAATGTCCGTACAGGGTCACTTTTCCCGACAACTTGATTGCGAATTACTTGGAGCCTTGCAATCCCTGGTCTCGAGGTAATATGATGTGGTATGGATATAGTATTTATAATCAGTAGTTAATATCTACTAGATAGGTATCAATAAATCATAGATAGATATTGAGTAACAGTAACTGAGGATTGATATTTTGATTCTTGATGTCATTGCTTTTTAATTTACTACTATGTTAAATTTATGCTAGGACAACATTTATTTCTATAAGGCGTATTTAAATATGTAATTACCAATACACAATCTTTATCGATCTGGTAATTGCAGATTGTACAGTGTACAGTGTACAATATACAGTTTATCTCATATCAAGATTATTTGAGAATAACAAGAGTTATTTTTCTGAGCTGAATTATACTAAATATAAAAGTAAAAACCTCGGTCTAATACACATAAAAAATTGTAACTTATTATTGTGACTATTTTCAAAGAAAATAAAATAAAAATAATAAATTTCATTTTAAAAAGGTATTGATGAAATATTTAATAAATTTGATGGATAACTAAAATAAATTTTATTTAAAAAAATTAAAAACCGACTAATTACACAAAATTTTGAATTGAAAACAAAACATTTCAGTGATTCATACTTAAGAAATAGTTATTAATAATAAGTAAAGGCATGAAATAATATACACAATACATGAAAGAAATGTATATGTATTGAAATGTATTTGATATTAAAATGTGTTTAATATAATCGATGTGAAATGTAATTAATATATTATATAATGATGTGAAATATTAATGAATTGCACTAATTTAGGAGAATTAATTATTAATTAATGTGTAAGAATAAATTAATAAGAGAATATATAATATTTAATAACAGGGGTATTTAAATATTTAATATTCATACCTTGGGCTTTGTTAATAATACTACATATGTTATAGTGTATATGCTCTAGTATATATAGAAATATATATACTTATACATATATATATATATATATATATATATATTTATATATGAGTATAATAATATAATCTAATAAAGTAAGCTATTCACTTTATCATTAGTTACTCATTACTCTAAATATGTATTTATATCAATTACTCAACAATATTGTGAATCTAATTACATTACAAAGTACTTGACAGCAATGTTTTTAATATTTCATAATAAAATTCAGTGTAAATATAATTTCCAATATTTTATGAAACAAACAGTAATACATAGAATATATAGAGCATATATAGAGTATATATAGAGCATATATAGCAGTGTAGGGTAGTCTGATATAACATTGGTTTCAACTATTTATCAACTATTTTGTATGTTAACACTCATATATATATATATATATTTGTATATATGATTATAAGTATATATATATATATGTATATATGTGTATAAGTATATATATTTCTATATATACTAGAGCATATATACTATAACATATGTAGTATTATTAACAAAGCCCTGTTATTAAATATTATATATTCTCTTATTAATTTATTCTTACACATTAATATTATTCTTACACATAGATTGTCATTAAATTTACACATTATTATATTAATTACACATCATAATTTAAAAATAGTACAGTTGAACTGTATTAGAATATTATCTTTATAATGTATAGTCAAGACAATAACAATAAATTATCAAAATGTTTTAACTTTGATATCATTATTTTATAGTTTTTTTTGAAAAACAAATACAGTAAATCTAAGATCTGTGCGTTTTATCTTCTGTGATATCATTTCTCTTAATCAGTTTTAATGAATTAAATAATATATTTCTAAATATTATTAAATTAAATAAAATATATTTATTGAACATGGTTCAAATTATTGATTTAATATATATAATGATATAAAATATCTATAATATATATATACGTATGGATATATAAATATTATAATAATTCATTATAATTTTTGAATATTTTTATCTTAACTAAAACATCCTAAATTAAAATAATCTTATTGTGTAAAGATTTTTCAGACAATATTTTTAAAATGTAAAATATTAATTCTATCTGAACTTAATTAAAATTAAACCTCAACCAACTTTAGAAAAATAATTTTTTTTGGTAAATTTATTATTTATACAATGTACTTTGTGTATTTATTATTTATCATATTATATATACATTCTTTTTAAAAATAATATTGTTATTATTAATTTTAAAGATACTATTTTTAAATCTCTTATCTAAATAGAGTTAATTTGATATATAGACTGTTAGACTGATTCCTAAATTGCTATCAGCTGTGTTATCAGTAATACTGTATTAATATAAATCCTTTAGTTAGAATGAGAAATGTTTAAAATGTTTCTTAAATAATATGAAATTTACAAACTTATAGTCTGAAGTTTTTGGTGAAATACACACAAATTTAATTAAACTTTTTCCATTCTGTCCCATTAGTATTACTATAGGGGCAGTATTAATATGGGGGCAGTATTACTATAGGGGCAGTATTACTATGGGGTAGTATTACTATGGGGTAGTATTACTATGGGGTAGTATTACTATGGGGTAGTATTACTATGGGGTAGTATTACAATGGGGGGTAGTAATACTATAGGGGTAGTATTTCTATGGGGGTAGTAATACTATGCGGTAGTATTACTATGGGGATAGTATTACTATGGGGTAGTATTACTATGGGGTAGTATTACTATGGGGTAGTATTACTATGGGGTAGTATTACTATGGGGTAGTATTACTATAGGGCCGTATTACTATGGGGTAGTATTACTATGGGGTAGTATTACTATGGGGGTAGTATTACTATGGGGATAGTATTACTATGGGGGTAGTATTACTATGGGGTAGTATTACTATGGGGCAGTATTACTATTGGGCAGTATTAATATTGGGCAGTATTACTATGGGAGGAGTATTACTATGGGGTAGTATTACTATGGGGTAGTATTACTATGGGGTAGTATTACTATGGGGTAGTATTACTACGGGGAGTATTACTATGGGGTTACTATAGTACCATTGGGTTACTATATGACTAAATCTGTTTACATGTCCAGCTATAGAGTATACCACTGAAGATTTGGTGATGGCATACCTGACTTCCTGCGAAATTTACAATCTCAAGATCATTCCCTCACTATTCCAGCAACTTAAGGTTTGTCCGTCCATCCCTCTCTCACCACATGCTAGCAGTTACTTCTTCCCTCTATGCATCTCTATATCACATCCTAAATAATACACATCCTAAATAATACACATCTTCCCTGAAATTCCCAATTACACATTATCAAACATTATTTATAGACCTTTATATATCCTACTTACTATGGTCCTTTATATACTCTACTTATCAATTATGGATCTTTATAGACCCTGTTTATTATCTTTGGACCTTTATAGACCCTACTAACTATCTATATACATTTGTGGACAGTACGAGCTATCTATGAATAACCTTTGTCATTATGGTGTCTACCTTAGTAATCTGCCACACCCATTTCTATTACTTTTCCTATAACTTATCCTATGACTATCTTCCCTCTGCCCACTCCACTAAATCATCTACATGAAATTCATAATACCACAAACCCAACCATGACCTAACTCATCCTATATCATATCTCCTTCTCATGACTCCTATACAAGCCTCTTTATAGACCCCTGACATCACTTTAAGCCTTTCATCACTAGACCTCCTATGCCTTTTATGTTACTACTATCCCGTCCTGCGACCTCTGACACTAACCTTGATCCTGCAGGCCATCAACGACTTTACCAAGCGAAACGAGACGTTCACGCTGAAAGGCGAAAAACTCCACTACCGAAGCGTCGAGACAATAGAGGAAGTGTTCAAACGCGTTCAATTCAGGACAATAGACGTAGAGAACACCCATTTAGATGCTGAGGTTATGCACTATTTACACTTTGGGGGGTTATGGGTGCCTGCGAGGCTAATGGGCATCTTTTAGGAATAATAGTTATGAGCTCCGCAATAACACCACGATAACCACTAAATAACTCACACATGACCCTATATGGATGTATTAGTTTAGTTATGTGGGATTTAATACTTAGACTATATGTTGTAATATTTACATATAATAAATATATAATCCGACTATATTTGTAATATTTACATATTATAAATATATAATCAGACTATATTTGTAATATTTACATATTATAAATATATAATCAGACTATATTAGTGATAAATAATCAGAATATTTTTGTAATATTTACATATAATTAATATATAATCAGAATATATTTGTAATAAATAATCAGAATATTTTTGTAATATTTACATATAATTAATATATAATCAGACTATATTTGTGATAAATAATCAGAATATTTTTGTATTATTTACATATAATTAATATATAATCAGACTGTAATATTAACATAATGTATTCTGATTACATACTTAATCAATTATCTTTTTTGTCTATTATACGCTTATATTTATTAATAAATATACTATCACACGACTTATTAACAAATGGCTTACATGAAATACATTCTATCTTATTATTTATAGACGTCTGTGATTTTGTTTGAGATTATAGAGTTCTATCAATCATGTGTCCGCCTGAATATCTCAAATAACAAGTCACTAGGTGTCAGGGGATGGCATGCTCTATCTCGTTTGATTAAAAATGTTAGAAATCATTTTGTAATAATGTATTTTATTATTTAATATTTTATTTCTTTTAATAGAATATTTAATTATTAATTTAAATATTTGTTTTATAAATAATTTCTCCGCAATTTCAGACTCCAACATTGAAACAAGTAGATTTGAGGAATTGTTCGATTAGTGAACAGGTTTTTATAATTGTTTATATGAATAATTCATCAGTATTTATTAACATAAATGAACAATAGGTGATTATTGGTCAATGTTTATTATTATTAGTTTATTTACATTACAAATTATTGCATATAATAATTATACATTATTGACTCTCATTGATTAATTTATTTATTTGCAGAACAGTGATTAATTATATAAACGGTTTGCAATTTCCATATGATTATATGATTTTTTCAAAATACTATTGTTTTTATTTTACATTTAATATTTATTAGCTTTTGTAACGTCACAATATTCATGAATCTCTTCTTCTTTTTCGCAGATGATGCCTGTGTTTTGCCGAGCTCTTCGTCTATCTTCCTTTCTTACGATTTTGCACTTGGAGAATTCAATTTATTCTGGAAGGCACATGATATTGCTAGGTTTGAAATTTATCCTTCGCAATGTATGGGCAGGATGAATCCTTCTTTCATTTATCAAGTTGAAATAATCTAATGGTATGACAATTAAATTGAAAATAGAGAAGCATAATGAAAGTTAACGATTTGATTCAAAAATAATAATAATACCATTTTTTAAATTTTTAATTACCCTTTTTTTTATTTTTCGAAGATAATATTTTAACATGTTGATTCATAATTGTTCCCTACTGAATAATATATTAGGTTGGTAATTAGTTTAAGAATAATAAAATACGAAATAAATTAGAAATAAAACTGTTTTATAATATTTTTAGGACTTATTTACAAAATAGATATTCAAAAACAGAAAAAAAGATCTTTATATGTTATGATGTAATGAATACATAAATAAGTTAATCAAAAAATACAGATTTATTATATCCATAATGTATAAACTGGGTTTGGTATTAACAAACAATTACACTCGAGGAGTTGGTTGAGAACACATTCCATGGTAAGTTTAAGATATCGCACCTTTTTGAGGTGTTTGCTCATTTATCATGTAGAATTCTTCGTTCCCGCCTTATTATAGATTAACGCTCGCTACGCCCCCTGCAGTTGCCTCGATGAAAATGAACACGGTGTTGAAGGAACTCTACCTCGGCGATAACAAATTGATGCCGACCGATGGCATAAACTTGGGAGCCATGTTCAAGTTCAACACGTCGCTGTATCTGCTAGACATTCGCAATAACCATTTGCAGGTGACCGCAATGCGAATTTGCTCGATTTAATCTACGAATGCGTCGTTTGCGATCCGCGGTTGTATTATTATTGGCGTTGACAGGATGTGGGATCGTTTCACCTATTCGACGGACTTCGCTATCAAAACGAGGCTGGATTAAGGTGTTTGAACTTTTGTAACAATCAGTTGACTCAAAGCTGCGCTAAGTCCATAGCACTCTACTTGGTTAGTTGCGGCATTGTAGATATATCACAAACTCAAACTATTACAATTTATTATTGAACACAATACAATACATCGCCTCTGAATTTATTTAACATTCATTTAACGTATATTCAACATTCATCCAACATTTATTTAATATTTATTTAACATTTATTTAATTTTATTAACATTTATTTAATTTTATTAACATTTATTTAATATTCACTGAGAATATATAAAATAATATACAATAATATACAATAAAATGGATAAAAATGAAAAATACTTGCTTAGATGGTGTATTCAAGTGTATATCGATAAATATTAATTTATTATTGACAGTTTATGATTAATTGGTTCTATCTTATGTCATCCATTATGTAAGAATTAGAAGTATAGAAGATAGTATACAATATAAAACAATATGTATTAGTATGGATTGTCATACTAGTAAATTGACCTGTCAATCAACATTTAATACTATTTTACTAAATATAAATTAATATACAGTTATATTATTTTCATATATAACAATCTATATAATATTTGTATACAAAATTATTGACTTTTAATAATATTATACTGTAATTTTAATATTTATTGAAACAACATTTTACAAATATATTAAAAAATCCAGTTAGATTAAATAAATATTTATTATCATTGGTAAACAATATATTATTTATCCTGAAATTACAATATTGATGAAATTGAATTCACATTTATTATATAGTTTTTTTTTATTGAATTCACTAATTTAATTAATTGCAAATGAGGTTTGTTATGTTAGTATATGCATGATGTTATTATTCAATTAAACAAGTAGATGTATCTAAAATAATTGTTAAAATACTTATTGAAACTTATTTATATTATAACCTGAATTTAATATTATACTCACTCATCTTAATATAAATTAATATATAATCTTTACTATTTTAGTAATTAGGTATAATATTTATGATAATGGTATAACATTTATACTATTAGTTAATTTATAATAAATGATTCTTATTAATTTTAAGAGTTCAATTATCAATTTATATTTACATATTGAGTAAAATATAATATCTAAATAACAATAAAATAAATACAATATGTAACTAAATTAATAATCTATTTTTAAAATTGAATATTAGTACAAAAATTACTTAAAAAAATATGCATAAAACAATGCAGTTTTTATAAAATATACTATATATAATCACATTTGAAACTCTCTTTTTGTATTAAATGTAGGCATTATTTTTCTAGAATTAATAACATTGATTAATATGCCATCTCTTTCCTCAGGTTTCTTCATCTTCAATGAACTAGAGGTTGTATCCTTTATTCTACGTTCAACCGCCCGAGAATGACAAGGATAACCAAAATGATTGGATAAAATTCTTCTTTCGGAAAATTATCTAAATCCTTATTAGTATATTTATATGTTTGTATTGATTCAAATATATATTTGAAATCAATCATTTAATATTAATTGTTAACATTAAAAATTATATTAGGTTTTTCAAATTTTCTTATTATATTATTTCCATTCTTTCTTCCTTCTATGATATATTTTATTCCTTTTCTTCTTATTTCTATATTTGTAACACTAATCATAGATATGATATTTTTAGAATAGGCAAAATAACTATTATCAACTAGTATTTTATATTTTTTATATAAAAATCGTGGTTTTGTTAATTTGAAAAAAAATTCTCGTTCCGTCCGATTTATACTAGAATTTAATTTTATCAGAAAATATGCTGGAAGATAAACATTAATAATGTATTTTGTTATTATAACTATTTATTTAATAGGTTTTCTAATCCCACATACAACCTCAATATATTGTTGCAATCCACCTTGCATTATTGATTTTTCCAGTTGACCTAATATTTAGAGATATAGCTAGAGATATAGCTGCTTGACCTTGGATAACAGAATTACATCACTGTTGTCAATTACTGACAAACAAATTCTATAATATTCAAATTAACAATATCTAAATATTCTGTGTTTATCAGCCTTTTTCTGATATTCCCTTGATATGGATGCTAGAAATTCTGATCAATTTAAGTCTTTCAATCATTTTCTTAATGGCAATTCATTCATATGTAAGCACATATAGTAACACATATAAGCACACCTGTTAAATGCGCATATAGTAACACACCAATGCATTTTCCGCGCTAATAGATTTCTAAATAATACAATTATGTATTCCTATATTTACACTCGCTCCATCACATCAGATCGATAAAATATTTTCTACTTTTCACAATCTTTCTATAATAGCCTTGAAAATGTCATCTGCATCCGTTGCATGGGTTGCCACATGGTCTAAATATATGCTACCGAGTTCTTTTAATAAGGTAATATGTTCTTCATTAATAATGTTTCCCCTTTCTGTAGTGTATTAATGTATTCTACCATCGAAATATAAACTATGTGTATAAATTATTTGATCCCTTCCATGGCCTAATATCAAGGCTCTAGTAGATGCAATTGCTGATGCTTTTCGGTCATTAACCAGTCGCAAATCATTGTTATTTGCCAAGATCAAGCATATTTCTTCCACTATTGATAACCTCTGGAAGATTATTATCACCAATTTCTTGTTTCTGTAAATAATTCATAGAAATAACAATTTACATTTTAGGTAATAATATTAATTAATTTATTTATCATCACATATTTCTACTGAAATGTGTATATCTATATTTGTATATCTATATTTGTTAGTAAAATGCATTAATGAACATATATAACATTTTTATATTAACATTTTTACATGAATTAAAATAATATACATTTTTAAATTGTAATCTTTTTAATCTTCAAAAATCACCATCTCTTCATTATTTAATTTATTTTAATATTATATAATAAAATCAAGTTATTATATTTGGAAAATATATTTATTATTGTATCTATTAAATGCTAACAATGTTAGAACATTACTTATCTTAAATCATATATAAATATATATATATATATATTAACTGAGATTTATAAATATAATCTGAAGATTATAAAATATCAATGTATTTAATTTCCAAATTATTAATAATTATCTAAAGTAATAAATGTAATCCTTGATTACAATAATAATAAACTGATTTATCATGTATCTAACATTTGATATATATTAATAATTCACATTTACAGATGAAGTGTCAGCTGAAGATGGAAATATATGGAAATTATTAATAAATCTATTTCAGTATCATATACATTTTATATTGATTATATTTTATAAATAATTATTAATATATAAAGATAATAAATAAATTAAATTCTTATACCTGTTTATATTTGCCTGGAAACGTGTTCAATATCCATGGTAACTCCTATACAATTAATATAATTGTTATGTGTAACTATAAATTATTACACTAATTTTTTATAACATTGTAGAAACAATTTAGAATTGTATATATAATATATTTACTTAATAACATACCTCATTTGCTCCATTTTAAGTTTCCTATCATAATTTTTCTTTCATTTTGCTAGTCTATTATAATCTTTTGAAATTATAATCTTTTGACAATTTTTGAGTATTTTTTAAAATATCGAGTAATTTATTACATTTTAAATAAATTTTTTTTATTCATTGTAGACTTATTAACTCTAATGTAATTTCCCCATAATTTTTTTTATTTTTACACATATTTTTATAGCCTACATTTTCGATTGAGTCTTTTTCACATATTTCACATTGATATTTCTGCTAACTTTTTTAATAAACATATAATCTTTAATTGTTTGTTTAGTTTTTGATTTTTATAAATTATTTTTCCTTCTATAATATTAATATATGTTGTTAATATATTTGTATGTAGTGCATTTGATTTAAAATTCATTTATAATTGTTTAGAATGTATATGATTGGTTGATTTTCAAATTTAATAAATAATACATGATTGGGGGTTATATGAAGTTCCCTTTAGGATTAACACGAGTGCAAAGGTCATTACAAAGGTCAAAATATAAAACAAACATAGATTACATTCATAGATTTCTATTAATTCTAACATAAATCTATGATTACAACACAAAGGATATAAAAAAAAATTTGAAAACATGTGAAATGTTACTATTCTGAGCTTACTTATGAAAGATTATACAATTCTGAAATTTATTACCACAGATATTGTATTATGTATTTTTAATATTTAATTCAAAATGACCGATTTAAAATGCTAATTGAATACGATATTGTAATTATTGTATTATATCTGAATGTTCTATTAAACATATATTTTGACCAGTGATTATGTAAATCATAGATATATTAATATAAAGTATATAGCTGTTCATCTTAATATAACAAAGAAGTATATTAATTTATAAATATAAAACGACACTCCACCTATTAATATTATATATATATATATATATATATCCTGAATCATTTATTTTAATACTCTTGTATTTAATATACATAGGATATTTTCTAATTATTATATAATAATATTTTTATAAATTGGAAATTTCTTGTTTTTCCTTGTTTTAATAATTATTTTATTTAATTTTATTTAAATTATTGTGTTAACATGTTAAATTGGTTATATTAAATATTGTATTTAATTAAAATTTTGGAAGTTATATTAAAGTTATTTTATTAATGTTTGGTTTAAATTGATTTATTAAAATTGTTCTATTACATTTATTGTGTGCTGTTCATTTGATTTCAATGTTATATGATGTCACAATAAAATTGTAATTTGTTACAAATGATTCAGTTATAAAATTGAAATAATCTATTTTGGTTACAATTAAGAAATGTAATCATATATTAATTAACAATTAATGTTATGACTTAGTTATTAAATGTTAGATCGCAGTGTAGAATGTTCTTATATAGAAACTGATGTACAAATATTCATTATACAGGAACATTTGATCATTGATTTTAACTAATTATCTTTGATACTTTCCCAGCTCTCTACAAAGACTTTGGAAACACTGAATCTAAGCCACAATGCCATTTCAAACGATGGAATTTTCATGATTAAAGATGCCCTATTAGTGAATAAAACACTTTTACACCTGGATCTGCAGTCTGCTAAAATACAATGCCATGGTCTTATATCATATTACTTAATCAATTGTAAATGTGCTATTCATTATTATGGACAAGATAATTAGTTATGATTGCCAAGTAAATATATTTTATTGACAGATAAATAGATTATGATTGACATATAAATTTATTATGATTGATAGGTATGTATGAGTGAGAGAATATATTGTGATTTACAGTTGAATACTTGAATTGCAGGTGAATATGATTGAAAGGAGGATATATTATGATTGAAAGGAGGATATATTATGATTGAAAGGAGGATATATTGTGATTGATAGGTGTATATATTATGATTGATAGGTGTATATATTATGATTGAAAGGAGGATATATATTATGATTGAAAGGAGGATATATTATGATTTAAAGGAGGATATATTATGATTGATAGCTGTATATATTATGATTGAAAGGAGGATATATTATGATTTAAAGGAGGATATATTGTGATTGATAGGTGTATATATTATGATTGAAAGGAGGATATATTGTGATTGATAGGTGTATATATTGTGATTGATAGGTGTATATATTATGATTGAAAGGAGGATATATTGTGATTGATAGGTGTATATATTGTGATTGATAGGTGTATATATTATGATTGAAAGGAGGATATATTATGATTTAAAGGAGGATATATTATGATTGATAGGTGTATATATTATGATTGATGTGTATATATTGTGATTGAAAAGAGGATATATTATGATTGAAAGGAGGATGTGTATAAGTGATGATTTACCACGAGAATATATTTAAATAAAAGATAATTTCAATTTATGATTGACAGGTGCGATTTCTTTAGCTGAGTACATTGCGGAACCATGCAATCTCATTCGTTTAGACCTTCGCGACAACAACATATTCACTGCGGGCCTGATGGCTCTCAGCCTCGGCTTCAAAGTCAACTTAACTCTGAGACGGCTTGACCTCGATAAACGGCCCAAAAAAGAACCGGTAAACTATTTTTGTAGACCTTTTACTATATTTTATTTTAGATTCAATTCATATTTATTAATTTTTTTATTAACCATCCTAATAACATAATAACTATCAATAAAGTGTAAATATATTTTTGGTTTATGAGAGATTTCTTATTAAACTTTTTATTTTTAACTATTACCTAAACTATTACATCATTGTACCTAATAACTAAACTATTAGTATTTATTTCAAATAGAAATATTTAATAAATTTAATGTTCATTTGTAATAAATAAAAATCAGTATACAAATATATATTTTCCAAGTAATTATGATTTACATTTATTAAAAATATTATAAAATACTTTATTATGCATTATTAAATTAAATATTATCATATACTATTATTATTTAATATATTAATGAATTCTATTTAATATATATGATATGCTATATATATTAATATATTTGAAATGTTTGTTAATGTATTGTACGCATTTGTTCAATATATATTACATGCTTTATAATGAATATAATTAATGAATATTCTATATATTAAATTTTGTAATCATTAATTTATAGAAATTTATTTATTCCACTATTAATTTGTATGAATATATTCCAACCATTGCTGTTATAATTTATGTATTTATTTGATTCTGATAACAAATAAACCTTAGTGATTAACTTTTACTATTATTGGCAATATCTAAATTATTCTTTTATTTGATCTGTTTAAATTGAAAACTCACTTACAATCTAACACAGGGGGTTAAAGATTACAATGAACAACAATCTAGGCTCTTGTTTGAAATGGCAAAACATACAAAGAGAAATCTAGAACTATCTTGGCAAAATGATAAAGTGGTAAAATGATTTATTGAAATGCATTCATCTTATAGTATATAATTTATATATTTATAATAACAGAATATAATTTAATTTAATTTAATTTGATTATATGAATATGATATTATTATAATTTTGTATAAAATATTCAATGTAATATATTTATTTAAAAATGCATTATTTCATTGTTACAGATAGGGAGTGAAACAAAACATGTAGAACAAGAAGAAGTATCTATTAACAACCCGCAAAGTTCTAATTATTCCCCTACACTAAATGATATTAAGAATGCTAGTCAAAGAGATAGTTATGATGAATTTATTCCATCTCCAATTGAAGCTAAAGCATTATTAAGCAAAAAGCAAACCGACTACGATCAAGATATAGAGGAAGAAGATATAACATTCGCTGAATCTACAACAATAGAGGATCCTATAATTGGAAAAACATCATTGCTGACAATAAATACAGATAATACACTTACAATAGATGATATTTCATCTACATTTGAGTTTACAATAGAAGATACAAATTCTACACTCGAGGATATTGCAGATGGCAATAATAAAAATAGTTGTGTATGCACTGACCTTCCTACAACTAAACATTCGAGTGCACCTCTTATACCCTCAACACCACCTTCATCGCCCAGCAAACTATCTCCTTTACATGCATTGAATGTTACATCTTCGCCAAAAGATAAAATGGCATCTCCTCAAATTTCTCCAAGTGGTAGATTTCATATTTCAAAGGTTATTTCATTAAAATAATATTTTAATAAATGGTCACTTAAATTGATTTATTTTACAGGTAATAGAGAATGGTACCTCAAAAGAAAATCTACATTCCCCACAAAGTATTAAAAATGATTTAGAAGATGTTATAGTTACAGGAATACATAACTGATTTGTTTTAAATAAATATTGAAATAATTGTTTACAAGAATTTATTAAATTCTAATAATGGCAAATTACGCATTTGTTGTAGACTTTGTAGTTCTACTACAACTGTAAAGAGGTTATAGTTTGCTATGTAAAGTTGCTACAACTGTATCATCCTATTGTTGACATGTTTCCAATGCTGCATCCTTCTCTTCGATTAATTCATTTGCGGTTGCATCCATTTTATTTTTTGCGAAATCGTCGATAGATAAATCCTTAACAATTTCATAGGTGAAGTTCTTGTGAATTCTTACAGGCATACTATAAATTAATCCTTTCTCAATTCCGTATGATCCATCGGATGAAACTCCCATGGACACGTAAACTCCCTGTGGCATGGAGTGTATTCCGATTAGAATTACAACCACGTACAATAAATACAGTTACATACCTCTGGGGTTCCGTTGTACCAGTCCCTCAAATGGTCGCAAATAGCCTTGGCTGCAGACATTGCAGAAGACAACTTCCTTGCCGCAATTACAGCCGCTCCTCTAGTCTGTACCGTCTTAATGAAAGCACCTATTTAGAAAACGATAGTTTAGAAAAATAGAATGCTCATTGCTTTGTGAATAACTCATTGTACCTTTGAGGTAAGCATCATCCTTTACAGCTTCAGTTACAGAAATAACAGCTCCATTGACATTGACAGTTGCAGAGCTAACATCGGGAAATTGAGTAGAAGAATGGTTTCCCCAAATAATGATATTCTTAACATCCAAAGCGGATACTCCAACTTTTGAGGCAATCTAAAAAATGTTTAAGTTATTCTTATTCTAAGTTATTCTATTGAATCAGTGAACTAGTGAATCACGCGACTAGAGAGAGACATTGGATATTAATAAGATGGCAATTAAAGTCTGAGAATATTATACCCTCCAAGTACTTCCACTTCATAGTTCAAAGTTCAAACCTGAGCCTGGGCTCTGTTCTGGTCAAGTCTAGTCATACAAGTGAAGTTAGTTGCAGGGATTGAAGGGGCATACTTCTTACAAATGAAAGCATTTGTATTCGCAGGGTTTCCAATGACAATTACCTTCGGTTGCAATATTATAATTATTAATATTATTTATGAAAAAATATGATTACTAATATATACAAACAAAGATTTTAAAAACTACATAAACTCACATAAACAATAAAACAATATAGGTTATAACAATTAAATATTAAACATTGAAAATATATTATAAATTATTTCTATGTACAGATTAAATAAGATCTTTCTACAATGTTAGAACATTATATAATTGATACATTATTAGACCTTGACATCCTTCTTAGCAAACTTGTCAAGAGCTTGACCTTGTTGCTTGAAAATCTTTACATTAGCTTTAAGAAGATCCTTTCTCTCCATACCTTCACGTCTTGGCATAGCTCCAACAAGAACTGCTACATCAATGTTTGTGAAAGCTGCATTCACATCAGATGTTGGTAGAATCTCTACAAATCATTAAAATATGTTATAAGATTAGGAATAAATTAAATTAGTGTTCAATTTAAAGGACATTATATAATGTTGTAAGAATTGTTTATTAAAGATAGTATAATCATTATGAAAGGACATTATATAATATCGTAAGTATTGTTTAAAGATAATTTAACCATTAAGAAGTGGTAGAGCGCAGTCAGCCAATTCCATGACCACTCCTTCCAAAACTCCCATCATGGCTTCAATATCAAGTAGAACCAGTTGAATCTTCCTGTCTCCGAATACATCTCCTTTAGCGATACTGTACAGTAACGAATACGCAATTTGTCCAGCTGCTCCGGTAACCAAAACTCTCAGAGGTGATGCAGACTGTAAACAAATTCACAATTTATAACAAATTTACATAATGTGAAACGCGGAATTTCATTTAAAAATATATTTGGACAGAATATGATATATTTATTATCAGTCATGTAAAACATGTTAGTTCTTATCTAAGTGCAAAGTCTGTAAACATCAATCAATGTAAAATGATACATTAAATCTAATCAATATGAAAACTGAGTTTCTAAATAACAAACTACATTATTTCATTTGCTTATATGTTCCAATATTACATAATGTATTATATAATAATCTTGAATCAATAATGAATATGCTGTAACATATATGCTTGTAAATAATATTTGTTAATTATGGTAACAGATGTTGTATGAATATTAATATCAGTCTAAATTGTAATCATTTATGCATATCATTCATTATTTATTATTTAATGGAAAAATTAATATCATATCATAATATCATAATATCATTGATAAAAAACTAATATGTCATTATTAATATGGTAATGCCAAGTAACCAAACAGTTTACCTGCTTATTTTGTTATTTTTTATTAACTCATTTGCTAATATTTATTTATTAATTATAACAAGATATAATTATATATACATTATATATAATTGAATAAATTTTATTATTTTATACTAACAATTCAATATATATAATAATTAATAAACTATATAATATTATAATATTTATAAAATTATAATTCAGATATAATATAATTTATATAATAATATTAATTAATAAAACAATACATATTTTTTAATGTGTAAAAATAGTATTTCAACTCTAATTAAAAATTATAAATTGGTCTTAAGAAAGTAAAATATGTTTTAAGTATATATAATATAGGAAATAATTCTAAGATCTAAATAATGAGTAAATGTAAAGTAAAATGGTGATTAATTCACGAGTCAGAAGTATATCATTAAAATATATTATGTACTATAGAGAATAGCGTGTAATAAATAAACTATATAATGGGTATACTATAATAGAGAATAGTTATATAAAAACGCACAATAAAATTGAAGTTTAATTCACTCAACATATATACACTATATACAATATTACTTATTAGCTATAGTATAACCTATATATATATAAGTAATAACTTTATTAGTAACTACATTAGTACTTATATATAATTTACTAATATAATAGAAATTTGATTAACTATAAAATATACAAGATGCGTATATATTTTTAATATTCCATAAAATAATAACAATAATTAAAATTTAAAATTGCACTATGAAAATAAAATCATATATTATACGATACATTATATTTTATATTATATATGGAAAGCATTTATTCTAGGGCCCAATAATGACCTGGATTGTTTAAAAATATATCGCTGTGACTAATTAGTTAATTTGAATCATTTAAACTGCTAAGTATAATGTAAAATAAATAATATGAAGGTAATATATATTGAATATGCGTATTTATATTATTTTAGTAAAACTAACCATATTGAAGGTAGATACACGAGAAAGTAAACAAGACAAGTGAATATTATTTTGAATAAATTCTACAACTAATATTTAATTGACAGCTGTCAGCGAAGGACATTGTTATTGACCTTGTATATTTTTGCAATTATAATTTAACTTGGTATTTTTTACAAATTCCTATATGTGTGTTAACCTATTTTAATTATTTATAAATAATACACTAATCTCAATTAATATATTTTGATTATTATTCATAAAACAACTACAAATATTTCCTATACAAATAACCCCGACCAATAGAACGATTTTAGAATATGCCCCACCTACGATACGTATTTTCACTCCATGCACACTGTGCATTACACACCATTATGTATACATTAAATGTACTAGAATCGTCTATACATCAGGGGACTTTCTAAGTACTTATACTAAACACTCACGTCAGTTTAATTATAGATTTATAATTGTACACTTATAAAGATTTAGTTTTAGTTTAGAAAGTTTAATATAAAATTTTAGTTTTAAATGTAAATACATTTCGTATTTCAAAATATTCTATTTTATACGAAATGTACAATTATATAATCTATTGTCACATCACTTACGAAATACCATATACGGCATATCCCATATTTTTATGAACACCTATAAATACAGACACTAACACTTACAAACCCACAAATCATATACACATTTGCACACAAATTCACACACACCTAAACACACACACATACATATATATACACACAAACATACACATACACTAACTAACACACACACACACACACACACACACACACACACACACACACACACACACACACACACACACACACACACACACATAATCACATTCACATATGCACACACACACATACATATACAAACACACTCACACGCACTTATAAGCATAAATAAACATCTGATGTTTCATCCTATCATTTCTAACATTCTCATAATAAACTATGTTTCCGACTCTTCTTATAATTATTTACTTTCAATAATAATGGAGACCTTAAACTTACTTATTTCTTCTTAATCCAAATTGCTTTTCTTATATGCATGTTTGATTAGAAAACTGGGTTAGAGATATGTGTATAAATAAATCGTACACATATCTATATACACATTTTAAAGTTACCACACACTTTCAATTGATTTCAAACTTATTTACAAAGTCATATTTAACTTATACCTAACTTATACCTACCTGAATACCTATAGGTATAGTTATAACTATACCTATAGCTATAACTATACCTATAGCTATAGTTATAACTGAATACATAACTTACTACCTAACTGGATACATAACTGAATATCTAACCGAATAGCTCAATGAATACATAACTGAATATATAACTGAATACCTAACTGAATACCTAACTAAATACCTAACTAAATACCTAACTGAATACCTAATTAAATACCTAACTAAATACCTAACTAAATACCTAACTAAATACCAAACTAAATACATAACTAAATACATAACTAAATAACTAGCTAAATACCTAACTGAATGCCTAACTGAATACCTAACTGAATACCAAACTGAATACCTAACTGAATACCTAAATTAATACCTGACTGAATACATAACTGAATACCTAATGGTATACACAACTAAATACCTAAATGAATACCAAACTGAATACATAACTTATACCTAACTGAATACCTAACTAAATAGTTAACTAAATTCCTAATTAAATATCAAACTAAATACCTAACCAAATACCTTATCAAATGCATAACTGAATACCGAACTGAATACATAACTGAATACCTAAATGAATAACTAACTTATACCTAACTGAATACCTGACTAAATACATAACTGAATACCTAATGGTTACATATCTTAATACCTAACTGAATACCCAACTGGGTACCTAACTGAATACATATATTAATACCTAACTGAATACCGAACTGAATACCTAACTGAATACCTAATCTACCAAGATATCATAGACTATCTACAAATAACAAGCCATAGGATATAAACAATACTACTCGACCTTACTAACTATGTTGCTAATAATATAAAATAATACGATTATATAATTCTTATTCCGCTCGACTTTTCGGCTACATATTATACTATTAAATACTATTAGATATTATTAAATACATATTATACTATTATACATATTATACTATTAAACAGAAAATACTGCATATTAAAATAAAATCGTCAGGTATGAAAAGCAATGTAATCATTTTGATAAAATAATACTTCAATAGCTTAACATTCTTGATAGAAAAGCAATACCATTAATGTAGTTGGTAAACTAATAAATTGTATTTATATCAGATTTATATATCAGATAGCAAACATTTTCTTAATTATTAAAATATTAGATATCGTATATGTTATGTCATATATTATATCTCATATATGTTGATGACACAGAACTTTTTATTAAACTAATTATGCAACACCAATGAAAATACTTACAGATATCAATAAACTAACAACTTACTTTGAAACTCACTATATATATAAGAATTTAAAAAGTAATTGCATAAAACTGAAAAAATAATATTCACAATAAAAATAAGATTCCACAGATTATATAAAAATACCAAATATAGATTACGAATCACTGTTAACAATATCGACATTAGCCCTCTAGTTTAATTCCTAATTATATCCTATTATTAATTGTTTTATCTTCAATCTTATAAAACTAAAACAAATACGTATTTCTTTACAAAATACACACTAACTAAAATACGTATTACATCAATTATTCTAACTAACTTAATATATATATATATATATATATATATATATATATATATATATATATATATATGCATATTAAACCATATCAATAAGCTATAAAAACGCTCCCGTTTTAGAATTTCTTGAGAAAATCAAATGCAGAGAAAGATCTAATTACAGATTTCATTGAATAACATACTACTATTTACAAAAATACCCTAAGTTACTTAGAATCTCACATTACTAAACATATCATTACAATCATCCAATAAATTGAATCTTAAATTCCCTGACTCATCAAAAAGAGCATGCAAACTATTTGTATAAACGTTATGTAATAGTCTACTATAAAAATTACAATTAGAATTAAATAAAAAAATAATTTAAAAGAAATTGAAGCTTGAACTTAAAATGAATTACCTTTATACGACCGCTCAAACTTACACCTGCCATTATATCGCTACACATTTACCAGTAAATTACCTATTCCTACTAGCTTCACTATATACTGAACATATAATGGTGAACCCACTGACTTCCCTTTTCGTACACGTACACTTTACCATATACAATATATGACGTAAATCGTACGTTATATTCGCCAACATTACGATAATAATGAAAACCATACATCAATTTATTTCGTTTTTAACCCTATTTCTTTTCTTTTCAACATGTTTGATAAGGCAAATTAGTATGTTTATGTGTAACTAAATAAATATTATAAATTTTATTAAGGCGGGGCCATCCAGCAAATCTTACAAATCTTAGGCATTCCCACATACACACACACACCAACACATACACACACATATATACATACACTCACATACACAACCATATACACACATACACACATACATACATACACACACATACACACACATACATGCACATATATACATACACCCATATACGCGCATACTAACACGCACATATACACACATACACACTCATACACACATACACACATACATAGACACATATACACACACATACACATACATACACACACATACACATACATACACGCACATATATACATACACCCATATACGCGCATAATAAAACGCATACCCACATATACACACACATACACACTCATACACTCATATACAACACACATACATAGACACATATACACACACATACACATATATATACACACATACAAACACACGCAGTCTGCATTTGAATTGTATTCTAGTTTTTCATATCCGTTATCTTATTGTATTATTCTTATAATAATATAATATAACATATAACATCATTGACAGGTATATAAAAAATGTCCTATAATTACCAAGGTCCAATAAGTTAGATATATCTCGATATAAATAATATCTATAGATTTAATAAGCTATACACGTAAACAATTTTGATATACATTCGGTGTTTACGATAAATTCTACTAGACCAGAATTCATATGATGTATTTGTATTTGTATATATATATATATATATATATATATGTATATATACATATATATATATATATATAAATATATATATATATATATATATATATATATATATGTATGTATATATATATATATATATGTATGTATATATATAAGTAAATCATCTATATATAAATATTATATAATGCAATATTTTACGTCGATGCGCTCTATTTAATATATAGTATTTATAGACAAGGGTCATGTTAACGAGTAGACTAACACGCCTTTGTAAGTAATTCACGTTAGTTGTTTATATGAAGATTTAATAATAAACACTTGGTAGATGATACGTAATAGCATACTTATATATAAATATACAACATATTTCTAGATATATTTATAACTATACTATACTATACTATACTATAATATAATATAATAATAACTATAATAATAACTATACTTTAATAAAGCAATATTGTTGGATGAACAAAAGTACATAATGCATTAAACTCTATCAACAATATTGTTAAATAATTAATAAATATTATGTAATTGCATATAATCATGTACCATAATACTATTTATAATTCTATAATTACTTCATTTATATATAAGTATTACTATAGTATACGATTATATAAAATATCATAATATTAATACTATAAATTAAAATATTTAACATTTATAGTAACATAAGATGAACTTGTTAACTTCATGAAATAAAAAAACGTAACATATAAATAAGGATTATATTATTATCATGGATGTACTGCAATTCTATTTATATTATTGAATATTTGTAATTAGGATCTCTATACTTTATTGTGTTATTTTTATAACATTAGTTTGATTATGCTTACTCCAAATATAGTTTTAACAATAATAAATAATATCTATTAAACTCCATAATCAGAATATATATATATATATATATATACAAATTGATACAAATATAAATGTAATATGATATAAAGTTTTAGAAATAAGTTGAAAATGTCAAAAATATCAAAAAACTATAAGCTACAATATAAATCATAAAGTAATTTTTATGTTCTTATGTTCTTATGTTCTTATGTTCTTATGTCCTTATGTTCTTATGTTCTTATGTTCTTATGTCCTTATGTTCTTATGTTCTTATGTTCTTATGTTCTTATGTTCTTATGTTCTTATGTTCTTATGTTCTTATGTTCTTATGTTCTTATGTTCTTATGTTCTTATGTTCTTATGTTCTTATGTTCTTATGTTCTTATGTTCTTATGTTCTTATGTTCTTATGTTCTTATGTTCTTATGTCCTATTGTTCTTATGTTCTTATGTTCTTATGTTCTTATGTTCTTATGTTCTTATGTTCTTATGTTCTTATGTTCTTATGTTCTTATGTTCTTATGTTCTTATGTTCTTATGTTCTTATGTTCTTATGTCCTTATGTTCTTATGTTCTTATGTTCTTATGTCCTTATGTTCTTATGTTCTTATGTTCTTATGTTCTTATGTTCTTATGTTCTTATGTTCTTATGTTCTTATGTTCTTATGTTCTTATGTTCTTATGTTCTTATGTTCTTATGTCCTTATGTTCTTATGTTCTTATGTTCTTATGTTCTTATGTTCTTATGTTCTTATGTTCTTATGTTCTTATGTTCTTATGTTCTTATGTTCTTATGTTCTTATGTTCTTATGTTCTTATGTTCTTATGTCCTTATGTTCTTATGTTCTTATGTTCTTATGTCCTTATGTTCTTATGTTCTTATGTTCTTATGTTCTTATGTTCTTATGTTCTTATGTTCTTATGTTCTTATGTTCTTATGTTCTTATGTTCTTATGTTCTTATGTTCTTATGTCCTTATGTTCTTATGTTCTTATGTCCTTATGTTCTTATGTTCTTATGTTCTTATGTTCTTATGTTCTTATGTTCTTATGTTCTTATGTTCTTATGTTCTTATGTCCTTATGTTCTTATGTTCTTATGTTCTTATGTTCTTATGTTCTTATGTTCTTATGTTCTTTCTTATGTTCTTATGTTCTTATGTTCTTATGTTCTTATGTTCTTATGTTCTTATGTTCTTATGTTCTTATGTTCTTATGTTCTTATGTTCTTATGTTCTTATGTTCTTATGTTCTTATGTTCTTATGTTCTTATGTCCTTATGTCCTTATGTTCTTATGTTCTTATGTTCTTATGTCCTTATGTTCTTATGTTCTTATGTTCTTATGTTCTTATGTTCTTATGTTCTTATGTCCTATTGTTCTTATGTTCTTATGTTCTTATGTTCTTATGTTCTTATGTTCTTATGTTCTTATGTTCTTATGTTCTTATGTTCTTATGTTCTTATGTTCTTATGTTCTTATGTTCTTATGTCCTATTGTTCTTATGTTCTTATGTCCTATTGTTCTTATGTTCTTATGTCCTATTGTTCTTATGTTCTTATGTCCTTATGTTCTTATGTTCTTATGTTCTTATGTTCTTATGTTCTTATGTTCTTATGTTCTTATGTTCTTATGTTCTTATGTTCTTATGTTCTTATGTTCTTATGTTCTTATGTTCTTATGTTCTTATGTTCTTATGTTCTTATGTTCTTATGTTCTTATGTTCTTATGTTCTTATGTTCTTATGTTCTTATGTTCTTATGTTCTTATGTTCTTATGTCCTATTGTTCTATTGTTCTTATGTTCTTATGTTCTTATGTTCTTATGTTCTTATGTTCTTATGTTCTTATGTTCTTATGTTCTTATGTTCTTATGTTCTTATGTTCTTATGTTCTTATGTTCTTATGTTCTTATGTTCTTATGTTCTTATGTTCTTATGTTCTTATGTTCTTATGTTCTTATGTCCTTATGTTCTTATGTTCTTATGTTCTTATGTTCTTATGTTCTTATGTTCTTATGTTCTTATGTCCTTATGTTCTTATGTCCTTATGTTCTTATGTTCTTATGTTCTTATGTTCTTATGTTCTTATGTTCTTATGTTCTTATGTCCTTATGTTCTTATGTTCTTATGTTCTTATGTTCTTATGTTCTTATGTTCTTATGTTCTTATGTCCTTATGTTCTTATGTTCTTATGTTCTTATGTTCTTATGTTCTTATGTCCTTATGTTCTTATGTTCTTATGTTCTTATGTTCTTATGTTCTTATGTTCTTATGTTCTTATGTTCTTATGTTCTTATGTTCTTATGTTCTTATGTTCTTATGTTCTTATGTTCTTATGTTCTTATGTTCTTATGTTCTTATGTTCTTATGTTCTTATGTCCTTATGTTCTTATGTTCTTATGTTCTTATGTTCTTATGTTCTTATGTTCTTATGTTCTTATGTTCTTATGTTCTTATGTTCTTATGTCCTTATGTTCTTATGTTCTTATGTTCTTATGTTCTTATGTTCTTATGTCCTTATGTTCTTATGTCCTTATGTCCTTATGTTCTTATGTTCTTATGTTCTTATGTTCTTATGTTCTTATGTTCTTATGTCCTTATGTTCTTATGTTCTTATGTTCTTATGTTCTTATGTTCTTATGTCCTATTGTTCTTATGTTCTTATGTTCTTATGTTCTTATGTCCTTATGTTCTTATGTTCTTATGTTCTTATGTTCTTATGTTCTTATGTTCTTATGTTCTTATGTTCTTATGTTCTTATGTTCTTATGTCCTTATGTTCTTATGTTCTTATGTTCTTATGTCCTTATGTCCTTATGTTCTTATGTTCTTATGTTCTTATGTTCTTATGTTCTTATGTTCTTATGTTCTTATGTTCTTATGTTCTTATGTTCTTATGTTCTTATGTTCTTATGTTCTTATGTTCTTATGTTCTTATGTTCTTATGTCCTATTGTTCTTATGTTCTTATGTTCTTATGTTCTTATGTTCTTATGTTCTTATGTTCTTATGTTCTTATGTTCTTATGTTCTTATGTCCTTATGTTCTTATGTTCTTATGTTCTTATGTTCTTATGTTCTTATGTCCTATTGTTCTTATGTTCTTATGTTCTTATGTCCTTATGTCCTTATGTTCTTATGTTCTTATGTTCTTATGTTCTTATGTTCTTATGTTCTTATGTTCTTATGTTCTTATGTTCTTATGTTCTTATGTTCTTATGTCCTTATGTTCTTATGTTCTTATGTCCTTATGTTCTTATGTTCTTATGTTCTTATGTTCTTATGTTCTTATGTCCTATTGTTCTTATGTTCTTATGTTCTTATGTCCTTATGTTCTTATGTTCTTATGTTCTTATGTTCTTATGTTCTTATGTTCTTATGTTCTTATGTTCTTATGTTCTTATGTTCTTATGTTCTTATGTTCTTATGTTCTTATGTTCTTATGTTCTTATGTTCTTATGTCCTATTGTTCTTATGTTCTTATGTTCTTATGTTCTTATGTTCTTATGTTCTTATGTTCTTATGTTCTTATGTTCTTATGTTCTTATGTTCTTATGTTCTTATGTCCTATTGTTCTTATGTTCTTATGTTCTTATGTTCTTATGTTCTTATGTTCTTATGTTCTTATGTTCTTATGTTCTTATGTTCTTATGTCCTTATGTTCTTATGTTCTTATGTTCTTATGTTCTTATGTTCTTATGTCCTATTGTTCTTATGTTCTTATGTTCTTATGTTCTTATGTTCTTATGTCCTATTGTTCTTATGTTCTTATGTTCTTATGTTCTTATGTTCTTATGTTCTTATGTTCTTATGTTCTTATGTTCTTATGTTCTTATGTCCTTATGTTCTTATGTTCTTATGTCCTTATGTTCTTATGTTCTTATGTTCTTATGTTCTTATGTTCTTATGTCCTATTGTTCTTATGTTCTTATGTTCTTATGTCCTTATGTCCTTATGTTCTTATGTTCTTATGTTCTTATGTTCTTATGTTCTTATGTTCTTATGTTCTTATGTTCTTATGTTCTTATGTTCTTATGTCCTTATGTTCTTATGTTCTTATGTTCTTATGTCCTTATGTCCTTATGTTCTTATGTTCTTATGTTCTTATGTTCTTATGTTCTTATGTTCTTATGTTCTTATGTTCTTATGTTCTTATGTTCTTATGTTCTTATGTTCTTATGTTCTTATGTTCTTATGTTCTTATGTTCTTATGTCCTATTGTTCTTATGTTCTTATGTTCTTATGTTCTTATGTTCTTATGTTCTTATGTTCTTATGTTCTTATGTTCTTATGTTCTTATGTTCTTATGTTCTTATGTTCTTATGTTCTTATGTTCTTATGTTCTTATGTTCTTATGTTCTTATGTTCTTATGTTCTTATGTTCTTATGTTCTTATGTTCTTATGTTCTTATGTTCTTATGTTCTTATGTTCTTATGTTCTTATGTTCTTATGTTCTTATGTTCTTATGTTCTTATGTTCTTATGTTCTTATGTCCTATTGTTCTTATGTTCTTATGTCCTTATGTTCTTATGTTCTTATGTTCTTATGTCCTATTGTTCTTATGTTCTTATGTTCTTATGTTCTTATGTTCTTATGTTCTTATGTCCTATTGTTCTTATGTTCTTATGTTCTTATGTTCTTATGTTCTTATGTTCTTATGTTCTTATGTTCTTATGTTCTTATGTTCTTATGTTCTTATGTTCTTATGTTCTTATGTTCTTATGTTCTTATGTTCTTATGTTCTTATGTTCTTATGTTCTTATGTTCTTATGTTCTTATGTTCTTATGTTCTTATGTTCTTATGTTCTTATGTTCTTATGTTCTTATGTTCTTATGTTCTTATGTTCTTATGTTCTTATGTTCTTATGTCCTATTGTTCTTATGTTCTTATGTCCTTATGTTCTTATGTTCTTATGTTCTTATGTCCTTATGTTCTTATGTTCTTATGTTCTTATGTTCTTATGTTCTTATGTTCTTATGTTCTTATGTCCTTATGTTCTTATGTTCTTATGTTCTTATGTTCTTATGTCCTTATGTTCTTATGTTCTTATGTTCTTATGTTCTTATGTTCTTATGTTCTTATGTCCTATTGTTCTTATGTTCTTATGTTCTTATGTTCTTATGTTCTTATGTTCTTATGTTCTTATGTTCTTATGTTCTTATGTTCTTATGTTCTTATGTCCTTATGTTCTTATGTCCTTATGTTCTTATGTTCTTATGTTCTTATGTTCTTATGTTCTTATGTTCTTATGTCCTATTGTTCTTATGTTCTTATGTTCTTATGTTCTTATGTTCTTATGTTCTTATGTTCTTATGTCCTATTGTTCTTATGTTCTTATGTTCTTATGTTCTTATGTTCTTATGTTCTTATGTTCTTATGTTCTTATGTTCTTATGTTCTTATGTTCTTATGTTCTTATGTTCTTATGTTCTTATGTTCTTATGTTCTTATGTTCTTATGTTCTTATGTTCTTATGTTCTTATGTTCTTATGTTCTTATGTCCTTATGTTCTTATGTCCTTATGTCCTTATGTTCTTATGTTCTTATGTTCTTATGTTCTTATGTTCTTATGTTCTTATGTTCTTATGTTCTTATGTTCTTATGTTCTTATATTCTTATGTTCTTATGTTCTTATGTTCTTATGTTCTTATGTTCTTATGTTCTTATGTTCTTATGTTCTTATGTTCTTATGTTCTTATGTTCTTATGTTCTTATGTTCTTATGTTCTTATGTTCTTATGTTCTTATGTTCTTATGTTCTTATGTTCTTATGTTCTTATGTTCTTATGTTCTTATGTTCTTATGTTCTTATGTTCTTATGTTCTTATGTTCTTATGTTCTTATGTTCTTATGTTCTTATGTCCTATTGTTCTTATGTTCTTATGTTCTTATGTTCTTATGTTCTTATGTCCTATTGTTCTTATGTTCTTATGTTCTTATGTTCTTATGTTCTTATGTCCTATTGTTCTTATGTTCTTATGTTCTTATGTTCTTATGTTCTTATGTTCTTATGTTCTTATGTTCTTATGTTCTTATGTTCTTATGTTCTTATGTTCTTATGTTCTTATGTTCTTATGTCCTATTGTTCTTATGTTCTTATGTTCTTATGTTCTTATGTTCTTATGTCCTATTGTTCTTATGTTCTTATGTTCTTATGTTCTTATGTTCTTATGTTCTTATGTTCTTATGTTCTTATGTTCTTATGTTCTTATGTTCTTATGTTCTTATGTTCTTATGTTCTTATGTTCTTATGTTCTTATGTTCTTATGTTCTTATGTTCTTATGTTCTTATGTTCTTATGTTCTTATGTTCTTATGTTCTTATGTTCTTATGTTCTTATGTTCTTATGTTCTTATGTTCTTATGTTCTTATGTTCTTATGTTCTTATGTTCTTATGTTCTTATGTTCTTATGTTCTTATGTTCTTATGTTCTTATGTTCTTATGTTCTTATGTTCTTATGTTCTTATGTTCTTATGTTCTTATGTTCTTATGTTCTTATGTTCTTATGTTCTTATGTTCTTATGTCCTATTGTTCTTATGTTCTTATGTTCTTATGTTCTTATGTCCTTATGTTCTTATGTCCTTATGTTCTTATGTTCTTATGTTCTTATGTCCTTATGTTCTTATGTTCTTATGTTCTTATGTTCTTATGTTCTTATGTTCTTATGTTCTTATGTCCTATTGTTCTTATGTTCTTATGTTCTTATGTTCTTATGTTCTTATGTTCTTATGTTCTTATGTTCTTATGTCCTTATGTTCTTATGTTCTTATGTTCTTATGTTCTTATGTTCTTATGTTCTTATGTTCTTATGTCCTTATGTTCTTATGTCCTTATGTTCTTATGTCCTTATGTTCTTATGTTCTTATGTTCTTATGTTCTTATGTCCTTATGTTCTTATGTTCTTATGTTCTTATGTTCTTATGTTCTTATGTTCTTATGTCCTATTGTTCTTATGTTCTTATGTTCTTATGTTCTTATGTTCTTATGTTCTTATGTTCTTATGTTCTTATGTCCTTATGTTCTTATGTTCTTATGTTCTTATGTTCTTATGTCCTTATGTTCTTATGTTCTTATGTTCTTATGTTCTTATGTTCTTATGTTCTTATGTTCTTATGTTCTTATGTTCTTATGTTCTTATGTTCTTATGTTCTTATGTTCTTATGTTCTTATGTCCTATTGTTCTTATGTTCTTATGTTCTTATGTTCTTATGTTCTTATGTTCTTATGTTCTTATGTCCTTATGTTCTTATGTTCTTATGTTCTTATGTTCTTATGTTCTTATGTTCTTATGTTCTTATGTCCTTATGTTCTTATGTCCTTATGTTCTTATGTTCTTATGTTCTTATGTTCTTATGTCCTATTGTTCTTATGTTCTTATGTTCTTATGTTCTTATGTTCTTATGTTCTTATGTTCTTATGTTCTTATGTCCTATTGTTCTTATGTTCTTATGTTCTTATGTTCTTATGTTCTTATGTTCTTATGTTCTTATGTTCTTATGTTCTTATGTTCTTATGTTCTTATGTCCTATTGTTCTTATGTTCTTATGTTCTTATGTTCTTATGTTCTTATGTTCTTATGTTCTTATGTTCTTATGTTCTTATGTTCTTATGTTCTTATGTTCTTATGTTCTTATGTTCTTATGTTCTTATGTTCTTATGTTCTTATGTTCTTATGTTCTTATGTTCTTATGTTCTTATGTTCTTATGTTCTTATGTTCTTATGTTCTTATGTTCTTATGTTCTTATGTTCTTATGTTCTTATGTCCTTATGTTCTTATGTCCTTATGTTCTTATGTCCTTATGTTCTTATGTTCTTATGTTCTTATGTCCTTATGTTCTTATGTTCTTATGTCCTTATGTTCTTATGTTCTTATGTCCTTATGTCCTTATGTTCTTATGTTCTTATGTTCTTATGTTCTTATGTTCTTATGTTCTTATGTTCTTATGTCCTTATGTTCTTATGTTCTTATGTCCTTATGTTCTTATGTTCTTATGTTCTTATGTCCTTATGTTCTTATGTTCTTATGTTCTTATGTTCTTATGTTCTTATGTTCTTATGTTCTTATGTTCTTATGTTCTTATGTCCTTATGTTCTTATGTTCTTATGTTCTTATGTTCTTATGTTCTTATGTTCTTATGTTCTTATGTTCTTATGTTCTTATGTTCTTATATTCTTATGTTCTTATGTTCTTATGTTCTTATGTCCTATTGTTCTTATGTTCTTATGTTCTTATGTTCTTATGTTCTTATGTTCTTATGTTCTTATGTTCTTATGTTCTTATGTTCTTATGTTCTTATGTCCTTATGTTCTTATGTTCTTATGTTCTTATGTCCTTATGTTCTTATGTTCTTATGTTCTTATGTCCTTATGTTCTTATGTTCTTATGTTCTTATGTTCTTATGTTCTTATGTCCTATTGTTCTTATGTCCTTATGTTCTTATGTCCTTATGTTCTTATGTTCTTATGTTCTTATGTTCTTATGTTCTTATGTTCTTATGTTCTTATGTTCTTATGTTCTTATGTTCTTATGTCCTTATGTTCTTATGTTCTTATGTTCTTATGTTCTTATGTTCTTATGTTCTTATGTTCTTATGTTCTTATGTTCTTATGTTCTTATGTTCTTATGTTCTTATGTTCTTATGTTCTTATGTTCTTATGTTCTTATGTTCTTATGTCCTATTGTTCTTATGTTCTTATGTTCTTATGTTATTATGTTCTTATGTTCTTATGTTCTTATGTTCTTATGTTCTTATGTTCTTATGTCCTTATGTTCTTATGTTCTTATGTTCTTATGTTCTTATGTTCTTATGTTCTTATGTTCTTATGTCCTTATGTTCTTATGTTCTTATGTTCTTATGTTCTTATGTTCTTATGTTCTTATGTTCTTATGTTCTTATGTTCTTATGTCCTTATGTTCTTATGTTCTTATGTCCTTATGTTCTTATGTCCTTATGTTCTTATGTTCTTATGTTCTTATGTTCTTATGTTCTTATGTTATTATGTTCTTATGTTCTTATGTTCTTATGTTCTTATGTTCTTATGTTCTTATGTTCTTATGTTCTTATGTTCTTATGTTCTTATGTTCTTATGTTCTTATGTTCTTATGTTCTTATGTTCTTATGTTCTTATGTTCTTATGTTCTTATGTTCTTATGTCCTTATGTTCTTATGTTCTTATGTTCTTATGTTCTTATGTTCTTATGTTCTTATGTTCTTATGTTCTTATGTTCTTATGTTCTTATGTTCTTATGTTCTTATGTTCTTATGTTCTTATGTTCTTATGTTCTTATGTTCTTATGTTCTTATGTTCTTATGTTCTTATGTTCTTATGTTCTTATGTTCTTATGTCCTTATGTTCTTATGTTCTTATGTTCTTATGTTCTTATGTTCTTATGTTCTTATGTTCTTATGTTCTTATGTTCTTATGTTCTTATGTTCTTATGTCCTTATGTTCTTATGTTCTTATGTTCTTATGTTCTTATGTTCTTATGTTCTTATGTTCTTATGTTCTTATGTTCTTATGTTCTTATGTTCTTATGTTCTTATGTCCTTATGTTCTTATGTCCTTATGTTCTTATGTTCTTATGTTCTTATGTTCTTATGTTCTTATGTCATTATGTTCTTATGTTCTTATGTTCTTATGTTCTTATGTTCTTATGTTCTTATGTTCTTATGTTCTTATGTTCTTATGTTCTTATGTTCTTATGTCCTTATGTTCTTATGTTCTTATGTTCTTATGTTCTTATGTTCTTATGTTCTTATGTTCTTATGTTCTTATGTTCTTATGTTCTTATATTCTTATGTTCTTATGTTCTTATGTTCTTATGTCCTATTGTTCTTATGTTCTTATGTTCTTATGTTCTTATGTTCTTATGTTCTTATGTTCTTATGTTCTTATGTTCTTATGTTCTTATGTTCTTATGTTCTTATGTTCTTATGTTCTTATGTTCTTATGTTCTTATGTCCTATTGTTCTTATGTTCTTATGTTCTTATGTTCTTATGTCCTTATGTTCTTATGTTCTTATGTTCTTATGTCCTTATGTTCTTATGTTCTTATGTTCTTATGTCCTTATGTTCTTATGTTCTTATGTTCTTATGTTCTTATGTTCTTATGTCCTATTGTTCTTATGTCCTTATGTTCTTATGTTCTTATGTTCTTATGTTATTATGTTCTTATGTTCTTATGTTCTTATGTTCTTATGTTCTTATGTTCTTATGTTCTTATGTTCTTATGTTCTTATGTTCTTATGTCCTATTGTTCTTATGTCCTTATGTTCTTATGTCCTTATGTTCTTATGTTCTTATGTTCTTATGTTCTTATGTTCTTATGTTCTTATGTTCTTATGTTCTTATGTTCTTATGTTCTTATGTTCTTATGTCCTTATGTTCTTATGTTCTTATGTTCTTATGTTCTTATGTTCTTATGTTCTTATGTTCTTATGTTCTTATGTTCTTATGTTCTTATGTTCTTATGTTCTTATGTTCTTATGTTCTTATGTCCTATTGTTCTTATGTTCTTATGTTCTTATGTTATTATGTTCTTATGTTCTTATGTTCTTATGTCCTTATGTTCTTATGTCCTTATGTTCTTATGTTCTTATATTCTTATGTTCTTATGTTCTTATGTCATTATGTTCTTATGTTCTTATGTTCTTATGTTCTTATGTTCTTATGTTCTTATGTTCTTATGTTCTTATGTTCTTATGTTCTTATGTTCTTATGTTCTTATGTTCTTATGTTCTTATGTTCTTATGTTCTTATGTTCTTATGTTCTTATGTTCTTATGTTCTTATGTTCTTATGTTCTTATGTCCTATTGTTCTTATGTTCTTATGTTCTTATGTTCTTATGTTCTTATGTTCTTATGTTCTTATGTTCTTATGTTCTTATGTCCTATTGTTCTTATGTTCTTATGTTCTTATGTTCTTATGTTCTTATGTTCTTATGTTCTTATGTTCTTATGTCCTTATGTTCTTATGTCCTTATGTTCTTATGTTCTTATGTTCTTATGTTCTTATGTTCTTATGTTCTTATGTTCTTATGTTCTTATGTTCTTATGTCCTTATGTTCTTATGTTCTTATGTTCTTATGTTCTTATGTTCTTATGTCCTTATGTTCTTATGTTCTTATGTTCTTATGTTCTTATGTTCTTATGTTCTTATGTTCTTATGTTCTTATGTTCTTATGTTCTTATGTTCTTATGTTCTTATGTCCTTATGTTCTTATGTTCTTATGTCCTATTGTTCTTATGTTCTTATGTTCTTATGTTCTTATGTTCTTATGTTCTTATGTTCTTATGTTCTTATGTTCTTATGTCCTATTGTTCTTATGTTCTTATGTTCTTATGTCCTATTGTTCTTATGTTCTTATGTTCTTATGTTCTTATGTTCTTATGTTCTTATGTTCTTATGTTCTTATGTTCTTATGTTCTTATGTTCTTATGTTCTTATGTTCTTATGTTCTTATGTTCTTATGTTCTTATGTTCTTATGTTCTTATGTCCTCATGTTCTTATGTTCTTATGTTCTTATGTCCTATTGTTCTTATGTTCTTATGTTCTTATGTTCTTATGTTCTTATGTTCTTATGTTCTTATGTTCTTATGTTCTTATGTTCTTATGTCCTTATGTTCTTATGTTCTTATGTCCTATTGTTCTATTGTTCTTATGTCCTTATGTTCTTATGTTCTTATGTTCTTATGTTCTTATGTTCTTATGTCCTTATGTTCTTATGTTCTTATGTTCTTATGTTCTTATGTTCTTATGTTCTTATGTTCTTATGTCCTATTGTTCTTATGTTCTTATGTTCTTATGTTCTTATGTTCTTATGTTCTTATGTTCTTATGTTCTTATGTTCTTATGTTCTTATGTTCTTATGTTCTTATGTTCTTATGTCCTATTGTTCTTATGTTCTTATGTTCTTATGTTCTTATGTTCTTATGTTCTTATGTTCTTATGTCCTATTGTTCTTATGTTCTTATGTTCTTATGTTCTTATGTCCTATTGTTCTTATGTTCTTATGTTCTTATGTTCTTATGTTCTTATGTCCTATTGTTCTTATGTTCTTATGTTCTTATGTTCTTATGTTCTTATGTTCTTATGTTCTTATGTTCTTATGTTCTTATGTTCTTATGTTCTTATGTTCTTATGTTCTTATGTTCTTATGTCCTATTGTTCTTATGTTCTTATGTTCTTATGTTCTTATGTTCTTATGTTCTTATGTCCTATTGTTCTTATGTTCTTATGTTCTTATGTTCTTATGTTCTTATGTTCTTATGTTCTTATGTCCTATTGTTCTTATGTTCTTATGTTCTTATGTTCTTATGTTCTTATGTTCTTATGTTCTTATGTTCTTATGTTCTTATGTTCTTATGTTCTTATGTTCTTATGTTCTTATGTTCTTATGTTCTTATGTTCTTATGTTCTTATGTTCTTATGTCCTTATGTTCTTATGTCCTTATGTTCTTATGTTCTTATGTTCTTATGTTCTTATGTTCTTATGTTCTTATGTTCTTATGTTCTTATGTTCTTATGTTCTTATGTTCTTATGTCCTTATGTTCTTATGTTCTTATGTTCTTATGTTCTTATGTTCTTATGTTCTTATGTTCTTATGTTCTTATGTTCTTATGTTCTTATGTTCTTATGTTCTTATGTTCTTATGTTCTTATGTTCTTATGTTCTTATGTTCTTATGTTCTTATGTTCTTATGTTCTTATGTTCTTATGTTCTTATGTTCTTATGTCCTTATGTTCTTATGTCCTTATGTTCTTATGTTCTTATGTTCTTATGTCCTATTGTTCTTATGTTCTTATGTTCTTATGTTCTTATGTTCTTATGTCCTATTGTTCTTATGTTCTTATGTTCTTATGTTCTTATGTTCTTATGTTCTTATGTTCTTATGTTCTTATGTTCTTATGTTCTTATGTTCTTATGTTCTTATGTTCTTATGTCCTATTGTTCTTATGTTCTTATGTTCTTATGTTCTTATGTTCTTATGTTCTTATGTTCTTATGTTCTTATGTTCTTATGTTCTTATGTTCTTATGTCCTATTGTTCTTATGTTCTTATGTTCTTATGTTCTTATGTTCTTATGTTCTTATGTTCTTATGTTCTTATGTTCTTATGTTCTTATGTTCTTATGTCCTTATGTTCTTATGTTCTTATGTTCTTATGTTCTTATGTTCTTATGTTCTTATGTTCTTATGTTCTTATGTTCTTATGTTCTTATGTTCTTATGTTCTTATGTTCTTATGTTCTTATGTTCTTATGTTCTTATGTTCTTATGTTCTTATGTTCTTATGTTCTTATGTTCTTATGTTCTTATGTTCTTATGTTCTTATGTTCTTATGTCCTATTGTTCTTATGTTCTTATGTTCTTATGTTCTTATGTTCTTATGTTCTTATGTTCTTATGTTCTTATGTTCTTATGTTCTTATGTTCTTATGTCCTATTGTTCTTATGTTCTTATGTTCTTATGTTCTTATGTTCTTATGTTCTTATGTTCTTATGTTCTTATGTTCTTATGTCCTTATGTTCTTATGTCCTTATGTTCTTATGTTCTTATGTTCTTATGTTCTTATGTTCTTATGTCCTTATGTTCTTATGTTCTTATGTTCTTATGTTCTTATGTTCTTATGTCCTATTGTTCTTATGTTCTTATGTTCTTATGTTCTTATGTTCTTATGTTCTTATGTTCTTATGTTCTTATGTTCTTATGTTCTTATGTTCTTATGTTCTTATGTTCTTATGTTCTTATGTCCTATTGTTCTTATGTTCTTATGTTCTTATGTTCTTATGTTCTTATGTTCTTATGTTCTTATGTTCTTATGTTCTTATGTCCTATTGTTCTTATGTTCTTATGTTCTTATGTTCTTATGTTCTTATGTTCTTATGTTCTTATGTTCTTATGTTCTTATGTTCTTATGTTCTTATGTTCTTATGTTCTTATGTTCTTATGTCCTATTGTTCTTATGTTCTTATGTTCTTATGTTCTTATGTTCTTATGTTCTTATGTTCTTATGTCCTTATGTCCTATTGTTCTTATGTTCTTATGTTCTTATGTTCTTATGTTCTATTGTTCTTATGTTCTTATGTCCTTATGTTCTTATGTTCTTA
>OZ038314.1:40345836-40400716 GCA_964035775.1 Osedax frankpressi | reverse complement strand
ATGTTCTTATGTCCTATTGTTCTTATGTTCTTATGTTCTTATGTTCTTATGTTCTTATGTTCTTATGTTCTTATGTTCTTATGTTCTTATGTTCTTATGTTCTTATGTTCTTATGTCCTTATGTCCTTATGTTCTTATGTTCTTATGTTCTTATGTTCTTATGTTCTTATGTTCTTATGTTCTTATGTTCTTATGTTCTTATGTTCTTATGTTCTTATGTTCTTATGTTCTTATGTTCTTATGTTCTTATGTTCTTATGTTCTTATGTTCTTATGTTCTTATGTTCTTATGTTCTTATGTTCTTATGTTCTTATGTTCTTATGTTCTTATGTTCTTATGTTCTTATGTTCTTATGTTCTTATGTTCTTATGTTCTTATGTCCTTATGTTCTTATGTTCTTATGTTCTTATGTTCTTATGTTCTTATGTTCTTATGTTCTTATGTTCTTATGTTCTTATGTTCTTATGTTCTTATGTCCTTATGTTCTTATGTTCTTATGTTCTTATGTTCTTATGTTCTTATGTTCTTATGTCCTATTGTTCTTATGTTCTTATGTTCTTATGTTCTTATGTTCTTATGTTCTTATGTTCTTATGTTCTTATGTTCTTATGTTCTTATGTTCTTATGTTCTTATGTTCTTATGTTCTTATGTTCTTATGTTCTTATGTTCTTATGTTCTTATGTTCTTATGTTCTTATGTTCTTATGTTCTTATGTTCTTATGTTCTTATGTTCTTATGTTCTTATGTTCTTATGTTCTTATGTTCTTATGTTCTTATGTTCTTATGTTCTTATGTTCTTATGTTCTTATGTCCTTATGTTCTTATGTTCTTATGTTCTTATGTTCTTATGTTCTTATGTTCTTATGTTCTTATGTTCTTATGTTCTTATGTTCTTATGTTCTTATGTTCTTATGTTCTTATGTTCTTATGTTCTTATGTCCTTATGTTCTTATGTTCTTATGTTCTTATGTTCTTATGTTCTTATGTTCTTATGTTCTTATGTTCTTATGTTCTTATGTTCTTATGTTCTTATGTTCTTATGTTCTTATGTTCTTATGTTCTTATGTCCTTATGTTCTTATGTCCTTATGTTCTTATGTCCTATTGTTCTTATGTCCTTATGTTCTTATGTTCTTATGTTCTTATGTTCTTATGTTCTTATGTTCTTATGTCCTTATGTTCTTATGTTCTTATGTTCTTATGTTCTTATGTTCTTATGTTCTTATGTTCTTATGTTCTTATGTTCTTATGTCCTTATGTTCTTATGTTCTTATGTTCTTATGTCCTATTGTTCTTATGTTCTTATGTTCTTATGTCCTTATGTTCTTATGTTCTTATGTTCTTATGTTCTTATGTTCTTATGTTCTTATGTTCTTATGTCCTTATGTTCTTATGTTCTTATGTTCTTATGTTCTTATGTTCTTATGTTCTTATGTTCTTATGTTCTTATGTTCTTATGTTCTTATGTCCTATTGTTCTTATGTTCTTATGTCCTTATGTTCTTATGTTCTTATGTTCTTATGTTCTTATGTTCTTATGTTCTTATGTTCTTATGTTCTTATGTTCTTATGTTCTTATGTTCTTATGTTCTTATGTTCTTATGTTCTTATGTTCTTATGTTCTTATGTTCTTATGTCCTTATGTTCTTATGTTCTTATGTCCTTATGTTCTTATGTTCTTATGTTCTTATGTTCTTATGTTCTTATGTTCTTATGTTCTTATGTTCTTATGTTCTTATGTTCTTATGTTCTTATGTTCTTATGTCCTATTGTTCTTATGTTCTTATGTTCTTATGTTCTTATGTTCTTATGTTCTTATGTTCTTATGTTCTTATGTTCTTATGTTCTTATGTTCTTATGTTCTTATGTTCTTATGTTCTTATGTTCTTATGTTCTTATGTTCTTATGTTCTTATGTTCTTATGTTCTTATGTTCTTATGTCCTTATGTTCTTATGTTCTTATGTCCTTATGTTCTTATGTTCTTATGTTCTTATGTTCTTATGTTCTTATGTTCTTATGTTCTTATGTTCTTATGTTCTTATGTTCTTATGTTCTTATGTTCTTATGTTCTTATGTTCTTATGTTCTTATGTTCTTATGTTCTTATGTTCTTATGTTCTTATGTTCTTATGTCCTTATGTTCTTATGTTCTTATGTCCTATTGTTCTTATGTTCTTATGTTCTTATGTTCTTATGTTCTTATGTTCTTATGTTCTTATGTTCTTATGTTCTTATGTTCTTATGTTCTTATGTTCTTATGTTCTTATGTTCTTATGTTCTTATGTTCTTATGTTCTTATGTTCTTATGTTCTTATGTTCTTATGTTCTTATGTTCTTATGTTCTTATGTTCTTATGTTCTTATGTTCTTATGTTCTTATGTTCTTATGTTCTTATGTTCTTATGTTCTTATGTTCTTATGTTCTTATGTTCTTATGTTCTTATGTTCTTATGTTCTTATGTTCTTATGTCCTTATGTTCTTATGTCCTTATGTTCTTATGTCCTATTGTTCTTATGTCCTTATGTTCTTATGTTCTTATGTTCTTATGTTCTTATGTTCTTATGTTCTTATGTCCTTATGTTCTTATGTTCTTATGTTCTTATGTTCTTATGTTCTTATGTTCTTATGTCCTTATGTTCTTATGTTCTTATGTTCTTATGTCCTATTGTTCTTATGTTCTTATGTTCTTATGTTCTTATGTTCTTATGTTCTTATGTTCTTATGTTCTTATGTCCTTATGTTCTTATGTTCTTATGTTCTTATGTTCTTATGTTCTTATGTTCTTATGTCCTTATGTTCTTATGTTCTTATGTTCTTATGTTCTTATGTTCTTATGTTCTTATGTTCTTATGTTCTTATGTTCTTATGTTCTTATGTTCTTATGTTCTTATGTCCTTATGTTCTTATGTTCTTATGTTCTTATGTCCTATTGTTCTTATGTTCTTATGTTCTTATGTCCTTATGTTCTTATGTTCTTATGTTCTTATGTTCTTATGTTCTTATGTTCTTATGTTCTTATGTTCTTATGTTCTTATGTTCTTATGTTCTTATGTTCTTATGTCCTATTGTTCTTATGTTCTTATGTTCTTATGTTCTTATGTTCTTATGTTCTTATGTTCTTATGTTCTTATGTTCTTATGTTCTTATGTTCTTATGTTCTTATGTTCTTATGTCCTTATGTTCTTATGTTCTTATGTTCTTATGTTCTTATGTTCTTATGTCCTTATGTTCTTATGTTCTTATGTTCTTATGTTCTTATGTTCTTATGTCCTTATGTTCTTATGTTCTTATGTTCTTATGTTCTTATGTTCTTATGTTCTTATGTTCTTATGTTCTTATGTTCTTATGTTCTTATGTCCTTATGTTCTTATGTTCTTATGTTCTTATGTTCTTATGTTCTTATGTTCTTATGTTCTTATGTTCTTATGTTCTTATGTCCTTATGTTCTTATGTTCTTATGTTCTTATGTTCTTATGTTCTTATGTTCTTATGTTCTTATGTTCTTATGTTCTTATGTTCTTATGTTCTTATGTCCTTATGTTCTTATGTTCTTATGTTCTTATGTTCTTATGTTCTTATGTTCTTATGTTCTTATGTTCTTATGTTCTTATGTCCTTATGTTCTTATGTCCTTATGTTCTTATGTTCTTATGTTCTTATGTTCTTATGTTCTTATGTTCTTATATTCTTATGTTCTTATGTTCTTATGTTTTTATGTTCTTATGTTCTTATGTTCTTATGTCCTTATGTTCTTATGTTCTTATGTTCTTATGTTCTTATGTTCTTATGTTCTTATGTTCTTATGTTCTTATGTTCTTATGTTCTTATGTTCTTATGTTCTTATGTTCTTATGTTCTTATGTTCTTATGTTCTTATGTCCTTATGTTCTTATGTTCTTATGTTATTATGTTCTTATGTTCTTATGTTCTTATGTTCTTATGTTCTTATGTCCTTATGTTCTTATGTTCTTATGTTCTTATGTTCTTATGTTCTTATGTTCTTATGTTCTTATGTTCTTATGTCCTTATGTTCTTATGTCCTTATGTTCTTATGTTCTTATGTTCTTATGTTCTTATGTCCTATTGTTCTTATGTTCTTATGTTCTTATGTTCTTATGTTCTTATGTTCTTATGTCCTATTGTTCTTATGTTCTTATGTTCTTATGTTCTTATGTTCTTATGTTCTTATGTCCTATTGTTCTTATGTTATTATGTTCTTATGTTCTTATGTTCTTATGTTCTTATGTTCTTATGTTCTTATGTCCTATTGTTCTTATGTTCTTATGTTCTTATGTTCTTATGTTCTTATGTTCTTATGTCCTTATGTTCTTATGTTCTTATGTTCTTATGTTCTTATGTTCTTATGTTCTTATGTTCTTATGTTCTTATGTTCTTATGTTCTTATGTTCTTATGTTCTTATGTTCTTATGTCCTTATGTTCTTATGTTCTTATGTTCTTATGTTCTTATGTCCTATTGTTCTTATGTTCTTATGTTCTTATGTCCTTATGTTCTTATGTTCTTATGTTCTTATGTTCTTATGTTCTTATGTTCTTATGTCCTTATGTTCTTATGTTCTTATGTTCTTATGTTCTTATGTTCTTATGTCCTTATGTTCTTATGTCCTTATGTTCTTATGTTCTTATGTTCTTATGTTCTTATGTCCTATTGTTCTTATGTTCTTATGTTCTTATGTTCTTATGTTCTTATGTTCTTATGTTCTTATGTTCTTATGTTCTTATGTTCTTATGTCCTTATGTTCTTATGTTCTTATGTCCTATTGTTCTTATGTTCTTATGTTCTTATGTTCTTATGTTCTTATGTTCTTATGTTCTTATGTTCTTATGTCCTTATGTTCTTATGTTCTTATGTTCTTATGTTCTTATGTTCTTATGTCCTTATGTTCTTATGTCCTTATGTTCTTATGTTCTTATGTTCTTATGTTCTTATGTCCTATTGTTCTTATGTTCTTATGTTCTTATGTTCTTATGTTCTTATGTTCTTATGTTCTTATGTCCTATTGTTCTTATGTTCTTATGTTCTTATGTTCTTATGTTCTTATGTTCTTATGTTCTTATGTCCTATTGTTCTTATGTTCTTATGTTCTTATGTTCTTATGTTCTTATGTTCTTATGTTCTTATGTTCTTATGTTCTTATGTCCTATTGTTCTTATGTTCTTATGTTCTTATGTTCTTATGTTCTTATGTTCTTATGTTCTTATGTTCTTATGTCCTATTGTTCTTATGTTCTTATGTTCTTATGTTCTTATGTTCTTATGTTCTTATGTTCTTATGTTCTTATGTTCTTATGTTCTTATGTCCTTATGTTCTTATGTTCTTATGTTCTTATGTTCTTATGTTCTTATGTTCTTATGTTCTTATGTTCTTATGTTCTTATGTTCTTATGTTCTTATGTTCTTATGTTCTTATGTTCTTATGTTCTTATGTTCTTATGTTCTTATGTTCTTATGTTCTTATGTTCTTATGTTCTTATGTTCTTATGTTCTTATGTTCTTATGTTCTTATGTTCTTATGTTCTTATGTTCTTATGTTCTTATGTCCTTATGTTCTTATGTTCTTATGTTCTTATGTTCTTATGTTCTTATGTTCTTATGTTCTTATGTTCTTATGTTCTTATGTCCTATTGTTCTTATGTTCTTATGTTCTTATGTTCTTATGTTCTTATGTTCTTATGTTCTTATGTTCTTATGTTCTTATGTTCTTATGTCCTTATGTTCTTATGTTCTTATGTTCTTATGTTCTTATGTTCTTATGTTCTTATGTTCTTATGTTCTTATGTTCTTATGTTCTTATGTCCTATTGTTCTTATGTTCTTATGTTCTTATGTTCTTATGTTCTTATGTTCTTATGTTCTTATGTTCTTATGTTCTTATGTTCTTATGTTCTTATGTTCTTATGTTCTTATGTCCTTATGTTCTTATGTTCTTATGTTCTTATGTTCTTATGTTCTTATGTTCTTATGTTCTTATGTTCTTATGTTCTTATGTTCTTATGTTCTTATGTTCTTATGTTCTTATGTCCTTATGTTCTTATGTTCTTATGTTCTTATGTTCTTATGTCCTATTGTTCTTATGTTCTTATGTTCTTATGTCCTTATGTTCTTATGTTCTTATGTTCTTATGTTCTTATGTTCTTATGTTCTTATGTTCTTATGTTCTTATGTTCTTATGTTCTTATGTTCTTATGTTCTTATGTTCTTATGTTCTTATGTTCTTATGTTCTTATGTTCTTATGTTCTTATGTTCTTATGTTCTTATGTTCTTATGTTCTTATGTTCTTATGTTCTTATGTTCTTATGTTCTTATGTTCTTATGTTCTTATGTTCTTATGTTCTTATGTTCTTATGTTCTTATGTTCTTATGTTCTTATGTTCTTATGTCCTTATGTTCTTATGTTCTTATGTTCTTATGTTCTTATGTTCTTATGTTCTTATGTTCTTATGTTCTTATGTTCTTATGTCCTTATGTTCTTATGTTCTTATGTTCTTATGTTCTTATGTTCTTATGTTCTTATGTTCTTATGTTCTTATGTTCTTATGTTCTTATGTTCTTATGTTCTTATGTTCTTATGTTCTTATGTTCTTATGTTCTTATGTTCTTATGTTCTTATGTCCTTATGTTCTTATGTTCTTATGTCCTTATGTTCTTATGTTCTTATGTTCTTATGTTCTTATGTTCTTATGTCCTTATGTTCTTATGTCCTATTGTTCTTATGTCCTTATGTTCTTATGTTCTTATGTTCTTATGTTCTTATGTTCTTATGTTCTTATGTCCTTATGTTCTTATGTTCTTATGTTCTTATGTTCTTATGTTCTTATGTTCTTATGTTCTTATGTTCTTATGTTCTTATGTTCTTATGTTCTTATGTTCTTATGTCCTATTGTTCTTATGTTCTTATGTTCTTATGTTCTTATGTTCTTATGTTCTTATGTTCTTATGTTCTTATGTTCTTATGTTCTTATGTTCTTATGTTCTTATGTTCTTATGTTCTTATGTTCTTATGTTCTTATGTTCTTATGTTCTTATGTCCTATTGTTCTTATGTCCTTATGTTCTTATGTTCTTATGTTCTTATGTCCTTATGTTCTTATGTTCTTATGTTCTTATGTTCTTATGTCCTTATGTTCTTATGTTCTTATGTTCTTATGTTCTTATGTTCTTATGTTCTTATGTTCTTATGTTCTTATGTTCTTATGTTCTTATGTTCTTATGTTCTTATGTTCTTATGTTCTTATGTTCTTATGTTCTTATGTTCTTATGTCCTTATGTTCTTATGTTCTTATGTTCTTATGTTCTTATGTTCTTATGTTCTTATGTTCTTATGTCCTTATGTTCTTATGTTCTTATGTTCTTATGTCCTATTGTTCTTATGTTCTTATGTTCTTATGTTCTTATGTTCTTATGTTCTTATGTTCTTATGTTCTTATGTCCTATTGTTCTTATGTCCTATTGTTCTTATGTTCTTATGTTCTTATGTTCTTATGTTCTTATGTTCTTATGTTCTTATGTCCTATTGTTCTTATGTTCTTATGTTCTTATGTTCTTATGTTCTTATGTTCTTATGTTCTTATGTTCTTATGTTCTTATGTTCTTATGTCCTTATGTTCTTATGTCCTATTGTCCTTATGTTCTTATGTTCTTATGTTCTTATGTTCTTATGTTCTTATGTTCTTATGTTCTTATGTTCTTATGTTCTTATGTTCTTATGTTCTTATGTTCTTATGTTCTTATGTTCTTATGTTCTTATGTTCTTATGTTCTTATGTTCTTATGTTCTTATGTTCTTATGTTCTTATGTCCTTATGTTCTTATGTTCTTATGTCCTTATGTTCTTATGTCCTATTGTTCTTATGTTCTTATGTCCTTATGTTCTTATGTCCTATTGTTCTTATGTTCTTATGTTCTTATGTTCTTATGTTCTTATGTTCTTATGTTCTTATGTCCTATTGTTCTTATGTTCTTATGTCCTTATGTTCTTATGTTCTTATGTTCTTATGTTCTTATGTTCTTATGTTCTTATGTTCTTATGTTCTTATGTTCTTATGTTCTTATGTTCTTATGTTCTTATGTTCTTATGTTCTTATGTCCTTATGTTCTTATGTTCTTATGTTCTTATGTCCTATTGTTCTTATGTTCTTATGTTCTTATGTCCTTATGTTCTTATGTTCTTATGTCCTATTGTTCTTATGTTCTTATGTTCTTATGTTCTTATGTTCTTATGTTCTTATGTTCTTATGTTCTTATGTTCTTATGTTCTTATGTCCTTATGTTCTTATGTCCTATTGTTCTTATGTTCTTATGTCCTTATGTTCTTATGTCCTATTGTCCTTATGTTCTTATGTTCTTATGTTCTTATGTTCTTATGTTCTTATGTTCTTATGTCCTATTGTTCTTATGTTCTTATGTTCTTATGTTCTTATGTTCTTATGTTCTTATGTCCTTATGTTCTTATGTCCTATTGTTCTTATGTTCTTATGTCCTTATGTTCTTATGTCCTATTGTTCTTATGTTCTTATGTTCTTATGTTCTTATGTTCTTATGTTCTTATGTTCTTATGTTCTTATGTTCTTATGTTCTTATGTTCTTATGTTCTTATGTTCTTATGTTCTTATGTCCTTATGTTCTTATGTCCTATTGTTCTTATGTTCTTATGTCCTTATGTTCTTATGTCCTATTGTCCTTATGTTCTTATGTTCTTATGTTCTTATGTTCTTATGTTCTTATGTTCTTATGTTCTTATGTTCTTATGTTCTTATGTTCTTATGTTCTTATGTTCTTATGTTCTTATGTTCTTATGTTCTTATGTCCTATTGTTCTTATGTTCTTATGTTCTTATGTTCTTATGTTCTTATGTTCTTATGTTCTTATGTTCTTATGTTCTTATGTTCTTATGTTCTTATGTTCTTATGTTCTTATGTCCTATTGTTCTTATGTTCTTATGTTCTTATGTTCTTATGTTCTTATGTTCTTATGTTCTTATGTTCTTATGTTCTTATGTTCTTATGTTCTTATGTTCTTATGTTCTTATGTTCTTATGTTCTTATGTTCTTATGTTCTTATGTTCTTATGTTCTTATGTTCTTATGTTCTTATGTTCTTATGTTCTTATGTCCTTATGTTCTTATGTTCTTATGTTCTTATGTTCTTATGTTCTTATGTTCTTATGTTCTTATGTTCTTATGTTCTTATGTTCTTATGTTCTTATGTTCTTATGTCCTTATGTTCTTATGTTCTTATGTTCTTATGTTCTTATGTTCTTATGTTCTTATGTTCTTATGTTCTTATGTCCTATTGTTCTTATGTTCTTATGTTCTTATGTTCTTATGTTCTTATGTTCTTATGTTCTTATGTTCTTATGTTCTTATGTTCTTATGTCCTTATGTTCTTATGTTCTTATGTTCTTATGTTCTTATGTCCTTATGTTCTTATGTTCTTATGTTCTTATGTTCTTATGTTCTTATGTTCTTATGTCCTATTGTTCTTATGTTCTTATGTTCTTATGTTCTTATGTTCTTATGTTCTTATGTTCTTATGTTCTTATGTTCTTATGTTCTTATGTTCTTATGTTCTTATGTTCTTATGTTCTTATGTTCTTATGTTCTTATGTTCTTATGTTCTTATGTTCTTATGTTCTTATGTCCTTATGTTCTTATGTTCTTATGTTCTTATGTTCTTATGTCCTTATGTTCTTATGTTCTTATGTTCTTATGTTCTTATGTTCTTATGTTCTTATGTTCTTATGTTCTTATGTTCTTATGTTCTTATGTTCTTATGTTCTTATGTTCTTATGTTCTTATGTTCTTATGTCCTTATGTCCTATTGTTCTTATGTTCTTATGTCCTTATGTTCTTATGTTCTTATGTTCTTATGTTCTTATGTTCTTATGTTCTTATGTTCTTATGTCCTTATGTTCTTATGTTCTTATGTTCTTATGTTCTTATGTTCTTATGTTCTTATGTTCTTATGTTCTTATGTTCTTATGTTCTTATGTCCTTATGTTATTATGTCCTTATGTTCTTATGTCCTTATGTCCTATTGTTCTTATGTTCTTATGTCCTTATGTTCTTATGTCCTTATGTCCTTATGTTCTTATGTTCTTATGTTCTTATGTCCTTATGTTCTTATGTTCTTATGTTCTTATGTTCTTATGTTCTTATGTTCTTATGTCCTTATGTTCTTATGTTCTTATGTTCTTATGTCCTTATGTTCTTATGTTCTTATGTCCTTATGTTCTTATGTTCTTATGTTCTTATGTTCTTATGTTCTTATGTTCTTATGTCCTTATGTTCTTATGTTCTTATGTTCTTATGTCCTTATGTTCTTATGTTCTTATGTCCTTATGTCCTTATGTTCTTATGTTCTTATGTCCTTATGTTCTTATGTTCTTATGTTCTTATGTCCTTATGTTCTTATGTTCTTATGTTCTTATGTTCTTATGTTCTTATGTTCTTATGTTCTTATGTCCTTATGTTCTTATGTTCTTATGTTCTTATGTTCTTATGTTTTTATGTTCTTATGTTCTTATGTTCTTATGTTCTTATGTTCTTATGTTCTTATGTTCTTATGTTCTTATGTTCTTATGTTCTTATGTTCTTATGTTCTTATGTCCTTATGTTCTTATGTCCTATTGTTCTTATGTTCTTATGTTCTTATGTTCTTATGTTCTTATGTTCTTATGTCCTTATGTTCTTATGTTCTTATGTCCTATTGTTCTTATGTTCTTATGTTCTTATGTTCTTATGTTCTTATGTTCTTATGTTCTTATGTTCTTATGTTCTTATGTTCTTATGTTCTTATGTTCTTATGTTCTTATGTTCTTATGTTCTTATGTTCTTATGTCCTTATGTTCTTATGTTCTTATGTTCTTATGTTCTTATGTCCTTATGTTCTTATGTTCTTATGTTCTTATGTTCTTATGTTCTTATGTTCTTATGTTCTTATGTTCTTATGTCCTATTGTTCTTATGTTCTTATGTCCTTATGTTCTTATGTTCTTATGTTCTTATGTTCTTATGTTCTTATGTTCTTATGTTCTTATGTTCTTATGTTCTTATGTTCTTATGTTCTTATATTCTTATGTTCTTATATTCTTCAAACAATTCTTTGATATAAATCTTATGATTAACATTTTCCAAACTTTTGCGGGAATATTCAATGCATCTTTTAGTGTCGTTATTAGTAGAATACTAGAGAACTAATGGTTCACAGATAACAGCACCTCGATGTTTATGTTAGCTTATATTTCTTGGAGCATTATTAGTCAAATTGTCAACTTTATCGAAGGCTGTTCTTAAATAGTTTTACTAAGAATTCAATTAAAATATTTGTTTATATTACATAATAAATATTGCATTAACATTTCTTTTGTAAAAAATGATCGTTGGGATTTACAATGGTAATGATGTTTATTAGTGTTCTACAAATGGTATTCATTGAAACCGTAACGTGTTGGCCAAAATTATAGTCTATGAAATAAATTCCAAACACAAAAAAGTGTATAATTTTTAGAAATCAATTTGTTATTTATTATACTATATGTAGTTTGATCTAAAATTACAGTGGTACATCATTGAGTCAAGTAGTTCAGTAGTTCAGAAAAGTAGTTAGGCAAGTAGTTCAGTAGTTCAGTAATTTACTTAACCAGAGATTTCATAGAGATAATCCCATACTCCTAATAACTTATAATAGGACAGGGCGTATATCGTTAATAATAATTCGTTAATAATAAGTATGCGTATATTATATTGATTTGATAAATTAACATGTGTCATGAAAGGTTTAGAAGTATATATACATCATGTGTATAATTTTATTCATTTGTTATGATATCTGTAAGCGTAAATACCATCGATTGTCTTCCAGAGAAAAATTCTACTTCTTCTTTGAATCTCTTTATCTGAATCTCTTTATCTGAATCTCTTTATCTGAATCTCTTTATCTGAATCTCTTTATCTGAATCTCTTTATCTGAATCTCTTTATCTGAATCTCTTTATCTGAATCTCTTTATCTGAATCTCTTTATCTGAATCTCTTTATCTGAATCTCTTTATCTGAATCTCTTTATCTGAATCTCTTTATCTGAATCTCTTTATCTGAATCTCTTTATCTGAATCTCTTTATCTGAATCTCTTTATCTGAATCTCTTTATCTGAATCTCTTTATCTGAATCTCTTTATCTGAATCTCTTTATCTGAATCTCTTTATCTTAATCTCTTTATCTGAATCTCTTTATCTGAATCTCTTTATCTGAATCTCTTTATCTGAATCTCTTTATCTGAATCTCTTTATCTGAATCTCTTTATCCGAATCTCTTTATCCGAATCTCTTTATCCGAATCTCTTTATCCGAATCTCTTTATCCGAATCTCTTTATCCGAATCTCTTTATCCGAATCTCTTTATCCGAATCTCTTTATCCGAATCTCTTTATCCGAATCTCTTTATCCGAATCTCTTTATCCGAATCTCTTTATCCGAATCTCTTTATCCGAATCTCTTTATCCGAATCTCTTTATCCGAATCTCTTTATCCGAATCTCTTTATCCGAATCTCTTTATCCGAATCTCTTTATCCGAATCTCTTTATCCGAATCTCTTTATCCGAATCTCTTTATCCGAATCTCTTTATCCGAATCTCTTTATCCGAATCTCTTTATCCGAATCTCTTTATCCGAATCTCTTTATCCGAATCTCTTTATCCGAATCTCTTTATCCGAATCTCTTTATCCGAATCTCTTTATCCGAATCTCTTTATCCGAATCTCTTTATCCGAATCTCTTTATCCGAATCTCTTTATCCGAATCTCTTTATCCGAATCTCTTTATCCGAATCTCTTTATCTGAATCTCTTTATCTGAATCTCTTTATTTGAATCTCTTTATCTGAATCTCTTTATCTGAATCTATTTATCTGAATCTATGTATGTGAATACTTTACCAGCTATATATAAACGATTATCTATATATGTATATCTTTATAGTATTCTCTTAATACTTTATCTTAGTTAATATTAGAATTACAATACAAATATAACATCTTGTCATTCATATATGTATATTGTTTCATTTATTTACAATGGTGCACACTTTAAATTTATACCGAAGCAATTAAGAAAATAAGAATCATGACGTCATGTTATTTATTGTATATGAAATGCTTTTTATAGTAATAATGATTTACAATACTTATCGTAAATCTATTGTTGAACAATCAATTTATACCTTTATTATTCAATTAACTCACATTATCTACATTTACCATATATACACTTAATATAAACACTATATCTACACTTAATATAAACACTATATCTACACTTAATATAAACACTATCTCTACACTTAATATAAACACCATATCTACACTTAATATAAACACCATATTTACACTTAATATAAACACCATATCTACACTTAATATAAACACCGTATCTACACTTAATATAAACACCGTATATACACTTAATATAAACACCGTATCTACACTTAATATAAACACTATATCTACACTTAATATAAACACTATATCTACACTTAATATAAACGCCGTATCTACACTTAATATAAACACTATATCTACACTTAATATAAACACTATATCTACACTTAATATAAACACTATATCTACACTTAATATAAACACTATATCTACACTTAATATAAACAATATCTATACTTAATATAAACACTATATCTACACTTAATATAAACACTATATCTACACTTAATATAAACACTATATCTACACTTAATATAAAAACTATATCTACACTTAATATAAACACTATATATATACACTTAATATAAAAACTATATCTACACTTAATATAAACACTATATCTACACTTAATATAAACACTATATCTACACTTAATATAAACACTATATCTACACTTAATATAAACACTATATCTACACTTAATATGAACACTATATCTACACTTAATATAAACACTATATATATACACTTAATATAAAAACTATATCTACACTTAATATAAACACTATATCTACACTTAATATAAACACTATATCTACACTTAATATAAACACTGTATCTACACTTAATATAAACACTATCTACACTTAATATAAACACTATACCTACACTTAATATAAACACTATATCTACACTTAATATAAACACTATATCTACACTTAATATAAACACTATATCTACACTTAATATAAACACTATAACTACACACAATATAAACACTATATCTACACTTAATATAAACACTATACCTACACTTAATATAAAATCTATATCTACACTTAATATAAACACTATATCTACACTTAATATAAACACCGTATCTACACTTAATATAAACACTATATATACACTTAATATAAACACCGTATCTACATTTAACATAAACACCGTATCTACACTTAATATAAACACCATATCTACACTTAATATAAACACTGTACCTACACTTAATATAAACACTATATCTACACTTAATATAAACACTATATCTACACTTAATATAAACACTATCTACACTTAATATAAACACCGTATCTACACTTAATATAAACACTATATCTACACTTAATATAAACACTATATCTACACTTAATATAAACACTATACCTACACTTAATATAAACACTATATCTACACTTAATATAAACACTATATCTACACTTAATATAAACACTATATCTACGCTTAATATAAACACTATATCTACACTTAATATAAACACTATATCTACACTTAATATAAACATTATATCTACACTTAATATAAACACTATACCTACACTTAATATAAATACCGTATCTAAACTTAATATAAACACTATATCTACACTTAATATAAACACTATATCTACACTTAATATAAACACTATATCTACACTTAATATAAACACTATATCTACACTTAATATAAACAATATATCTACACTTAATATAAACACTATATCTACACTTAATATAAACACTATACCTACACTTAATATAAACACTATACCTACACTTAATATAAACACTATACCTACACTTAATATAAACACCGTATCTACACATAATATAAACACTATATCTACACTTAATATAAACACTATATCTACACTTAATATAAACACTATATCTACACTTAATATAAACACTATATACACTTAATATAAACACTATATCTACACTTAATATAAACACTATACCTACACTTAATATAAACACTATATATATACACTTAATATAAACACTATATCTACACTTAATATAAACACTATATCTACACTTAATATAAACACTATATCTACACTTAATATAAACAATATCTATACTTAATATAAACACTATATCTACACTTAATATAAACACTATATATATACACTTAATATAAAAACTATATCTACACTTAATATAAACACTATATCTACACTTAATATAAACACTATATCTACACTTAATATAAACACTATATCTACACACAATATAAACACTATATCTACACTTAATATAAACACTATATCTACACTTAATATAAACACTATATCTACACTTAATATAAACACTATATCTACACTTAATATAAACACTATATCTACACACAATATAAACACTATATCTACACTTAATATAAACACCATATCTATACTTAATATAAACAATATATCTACACTTAATATAAACACCGTACCTACACTTAATATAAACACTATATCTACACTTAATATAAACACTATATCTACACTTAATATAAACACTATATCTACACTTAATATAAACACTATATCTACACTTAATATAAACACTATATCTACACTTAATATAAACACTATACCTACACTTAATATAAACACCGTATCTACACATAATATAAACACTATATCTACACTTAATATAAACACTATATCTACACTTAATATAAACACTATATCTACACTTAATATAAACACTATATCTAAACTTAATATAAACACCATATCTACACTTAATATAAGCACTATATACACTTAATATAAACACTATATCTACACTTAATATAAACACTATATATACACTTAATATAAACACTATATCTACACTTAATATAAACACTATATCTACACTTAATATAAACACTATATCTACACTTAATATAAACACTATATCTACACTTAATATAAACACTATATATACACTTAATATAAACACTATATCTACACTTAATATAAACACTATACCTACACTTAATATAAACACTATACCTACACTTAATATAAACACTATACCTACACTTAATATAAACACTATATCTACACTTAATATAAACACTATACCTACACTTAATATAAACACTATACCTACACTTAATATAAACACTATACCTACACTTAATATAAACACTATATCTACACTTAATATAAACACTATATCTACACACAATATAAACACTATATCTACACACAATATAAACACCATATCTATACTTAATATAAACACTATATCTACACTTAATATAAACACCGTATCTACACTTAATATAAACACTATATCTACACTTAATATAAACACTATATCTACACTTAATATAAACACTATATCTACGCTTAATATAAACACTATATCTACACTTAATATAAACACTATATCTACACTTAATATAAACATTATATCTACACTTAATATAAACACTATACCTACACTTAATATAAATACCGTATCTACACTTAATATAAACACTATATCTACACTTAATATAAACACTATATCTACACTTAATATAAACACTATACCTACACTTAATATAAACACTATATCTACACTTAATATAAACACTATATCTACACTTAATATAAACACTATATCTACACTTAATATAAACACTATATCTACACTTAATATAAACACTATATCTACACTTAATATAAACACCATATCTACACTTAATATAAATACTATCTACACTTAATATAAACATTATATCTACACTTAATATAAACACTATATCTACACTTAATATAAACACCGTATCTACACTTAATATAAACACTATATCTACACTTAATATAAACACTATCTACACTTAATATAAACACCATACCCACACTTAATATAAACACTATATCTACACTTAATATAAACACTATATCTACACATAATATAAACACTATATCTTCACTTAATATAAACACTATACCTTCACTTAATATAAACACTATATCTACACTTAATATAAACATTATATCTACACTTAATATAAACACTATATCTACACTTAATATAAACACCATACCTACACTTAATATAAACACCGTACCTACACTTAATATAAACACTATATCTACACTTAATATAAACACCATATCTACACTTAATATAAACACTATATCTACACTTAATATAAACACCATATCTACACTTAATATAAACACCATATCTACACTTAATATAAACACTATATCTACACTTAATATAAACACTATATCTACACTTAATATAAACACTATATCTACACTTAATATAAACACCATATCTACACCTATACGTACAGTGTAAGTCTTACATTTCCTATAGAATGCGCCTACGGATATATTTAGATAATAATATTGAATAGCGTTTCTTATTGATCATTTTGTTATAACATATAACATATAATATGTATACATCTGCTTATAGTTTGGATATGTATCATTTACAGCTAAAACAATATCAAATAAGATTCAGTATGGTGTATATACTATAGTTATATGTTGTAGTGTAATAGTTATTTACAATACTCGTAATCATATAATCATATATGCTTAAGTGTTCTCTGTAATATATCGAATATCAATTAGAGAATCATAATAGTTGTCATCTTATCTACGCTTGTCTTTAGGAGTCTTTATAAATAACGATATTACGTTTTACAGGCAGAATAAAGTTAGCGTCTAACATTAATTATCAATTAATTAATATTGAAAAAGTAAAATAATGTTTAAGAATATTAATAATTTTCTCCATAATTTAGAATAATATTAGAATAAATATGTTATGCAAAATAGAAATACAAGTTTAATGATTTAAAATATCTAATACTATTATATTGACGGTATTCAATCAGTACAACATTAATCTAATATTACTTATAATACAGTTAGGAATGTTATGATGTAATCATTTATTGATAACGATTTAACAAATAAGAACAAATGTAACTGAAAATAATATTATAAAATTATTTAAATTGAAAATTAAAAATTCACTGTTATTACTAATTGAACTAACTAAAATAACAAATTTAAATATTCGTAAATTTTAATTAATATAATTATTTTTAATAATTCACCTCCCCTTTGCAAATAACACAAACTATTGATTTAACATTAAGAATAAATAAAAACAATTTTTAAAAGCATCATTAAAACAGTTTCATTTAAATAAAGCAGTCAAAACATGGCACTAACAACAATCAAAGTGAAGCAACTAACTGGCAAGGTATTCCACGTTACAATTGATTTAGAAAAAACAGTGCTCGAATTAAAACACAATATACATAAAACACTAACAGAATACCCTCCCGAGAGCCAACGATTGATACTCAAGGGAAAATTCTTGAAAGATTCAGAAAAATTGAATTACTATACAATTAATCAAAATGATATTGTTGCAGTAATGACGAAACGAAGTAGCATAGATGATAATTCACCGCCAGCAAAGAAAACAAAAACAATTCAAGATAGACTAGGAATTATCGCCGCCTCGCCTGTTTCAAATGATAACAGTGAAGTTAGGAGATCGAAACGTTTAGCTAAAGAAATACCGCTAGAAATGAAAACGTCGACAACGTCTACCACCAGCAGCAGTTCGCTGCAGAGTTCACTCGACGATGACGATGGCGAAGATCCCGACTATGTGGACGAACATACACCGACTGATCAGCTCATCGAATTATCCTTAGGCGCCATATCGGATGCTATTTGTAATAGCGGAGCGATGGAGGTTCTGCTACGTGTGTCTAATGAAAAAGCATATTACAAATCCCAAGTGCAAAGAAAAATAACCGAAATGTTTCCTACGATATCTACTGTTAGTATAATAATTCCAATTTACAAAATTATTGGTTATCAAACATTAATTATATATTAAAAAGTCTAATTTATGATTACAAATTCCTACAGCAGGCTCCACGTAATATTGGAGAAATCTTACTAGAGTTGTTTGGCTCCATAGTGCAAAATAATAGAGTTGCAACTAATGATGTTACAGAAGAACAAGAGGAAGATGACGAAGAAGGAGAAATGATGAATTGGGAGGATGCTTCATATCTAGAAGCTAAAGAGACGCTATTGGATGCACCGATGGAGGAAGAAGAATTCATGTCAGATGAAGATGAAGATGAAGATGAAGAGGAAGAGGAAGACGAAGAGGAAGAATTGGATTGTGATTTGACAACCAGAAATCGAACTTATGTCGAGAATATGTACATGTTGAGTACTGCAGATCGTGAAGCTATTGAAAGACTTGTAATCAATGGATTTACCCAAGGTTTCACTATATCATTAGAATTATGTACACCTAATTTAAACAGTGTTTATAATATCTTTACAATGATATAAATGAATACAATACTTATAATGAAATATCACAAGATTCTCCATGTTATATAATACTATAAAATTTACAGAACAATCATTGGAAGTGTATGTTTCCTGCGATAAAGATGAACAACTTGCATTATCGATTCTTCAGATGAATCTTTTAAATGACTAATTAGAAAAGCATTCGATCGACACAAATTCGACATGTGTATGAAAATTGAAAAACAAATAAATAATTGATAATACTTTATTGAGATTTTAATTTGCAAGCCAATCGTTAAGATACTCGCAGGTTTCTGGTGAAATGATTCCTCCGGAGTGACATTGCCGAAATACCTGATGAAGGTGTTGAAATAAATACTTAATGAGAATTGAGATAGCTAGATTAACATAATTACTTATTTATTGAAGTAGAATTAATATATCTACTTATTGAATGAGGTATAATTAACATACATATTTATTTAATGAAGTATAATTAACATAATTGATTTATAATTTACATAATTAACTTATTTAACAAAGTATAATATTATAAGTTTAACTACTCATTGAAAAAAGTATAATTAACATAAATACTTGGTCAGAGTAGATATTTAGTATTATAAAAAATAAATAATAATTATATAATACCACAATGATAATATTCATTATTGATTAAGATATATAACAGTTTAATTTGTATACACAATATTTATAATTATATTTGATTACAAATTGGTTAAATAGAAGGAGATTAATAATTGAAATAATAACAGTTACCCAGGAAACCATTTTAGTTTTTTTTTATTTGCATTAAAAATATTTCATTTATTTTTATTTAAAATAATTATATAAGATTGCATAATAGTTACACTGTCTTGTTTCTTTGGTATATATCATAGTTTTATTATATAAGATTGCATAATAGTTAGATGATCTGGTTTCATGGGCAGTCGGTAAAAAAAGAGAAAACCATGAATTTTTTTATAAACATAAACTCTTAAAATATGCGTGCCAAGCTATTACGTGAGCCTAGGCGAACTGACCGGACAAACACCGCAAGGTGTTCTCATAAGGGGTGTGGTTTCGATAAGGGGTCGTACTGCTCGAAATAGATTCACTGTGACCTTGCCTTTTGTGGGATGGTCCACCTCCTTCGATGACCTCTCCGCTTTACCGTCGTAGATTAGGGTCATCAGTATGGTCTCTATGTCTTCTGATGCCAGTTGCACCTAGAGTAATGGTAATGTACCTAAAGGAATGTACTTAGGATAATATACCTAGGGGAATGTACTTAGGGTGATGTGCCTAGGGGTATGTACTTAAGGTAATATACCTAGGGTAATATACCTAGGGTAATATACCTAGGGTAATATACCTAGGGTAATATACCTAGGGTAATATACCTAAAGGAACGTACTTAGGGTAATATACCTAGGGGAATGTACTTAGGGTGATGTGCCTACGGGAATGTACTTAGGGTAATATACCTAAAGGAATATACTTAGGATGATATACATAGGGGAATGTACTTAGGGTGATGTGCCTAGGGGTATGTACTTAAGGTAATATACCTAAAGGAACGTACTTAGGATAATATACATAGGGGGATGTGCCTAGGGGTATGTACTTAAGGTAATATACCTAAAGGAACGTACTTAGGATAATATACATAGGGGAATGTACTATGGGGGATGTTCCTATGGGTATGTACCTAAGGTAATATACCTAAAGGAACGTACTTAGGATAATATACCTAGGGGAATGTACTTAGAGTGATGTGCCTAGGGTAATATACCTAAAGGAACGTACTTAGGATAATATACCTAGGGGAATGTACTTAGGGTGATGTGCCTAGGGGTACTTAAGGTTACTTAAGGTTACTTACCTACTTAAGGTTACTTAAGGTAATATACCTAGGGTAATATACCTATGGGAATGAACTTAGGGTACTGTAGCTAGAGTAGGAGTAATGTACCTGAAGTAGGGGATAAAGTACCAAACATAGGAGTAATGTACCTAGAGTAGGAATATTGTACCTAGAATAGGATGTAATTCACTTAGATTAATGTACCTAGGGTAGTGTAATGTATTTATAATGTACCTAAAATAGGGGATAATGTATTTATGATAATGTACTTAGAATAGGAGTAATAATAAATATTAAATAAATCCTACTCTATCTTCAAAATACTTAGGTCCCTAAAAATTTGATATCAAGTTTTATTTAATATATCTATTTATATTGTTATAATTTATTAATACTATTTATTTATTTATTGGTATTACTTATTTATTAATAATTTTAATAAATTATATATTAATTTAAATTAAGATTATAAAACAAACAAAATCCTTAAAAATTGATTTCATTACAATTTCGTCTGAGATATAAAATATAATATTTACCAGTACATTTAAATTTACTACAAATATACTCAATTAATTACATTGGTAAATAATAAATACTATAATTAAGTAAAATTAATAATAATTAATTAAATAATAATTAATTAAATAAAAATATAATTGAGAAATTTTATAGTAATTTGGTATGAAGTTCATACCAAAATAAAATAATGGGAAATTTTTGGAGACAAAATTAGAAATTATTTAAATAAATAATGCATTTTACTTATGTAATAATAATAAACAATGAATTAAATTGAACTATTAAACAATTTATTTTTCAACGCTAAGGCATTTATAACTAAGGTTGTTTGTTTTAGTAATATTCATTTTTGAAGTTAAATGAATATTAAATTAGAAAAGTAATTTTTCTCTGAACTAAAATTTTAACTCATCAAATAATTTCTCAAACTCTTATTTTAGTCTTTTATAACATTTTAGTTTCTATTAGCAGCAGTTTATTATATAACTATTATTAAAGCATTACTTATCATATGTCTTCAAGATACACACCTTACTGATACCCAAATCTTTGATGTAGTCTGTTACCTCATCCGATGTGGCATAGGCTGCATTCCTCTGTGTCAATAAATCCATGTCTTCCTTTTGTTCATCTAACTAATAAATCTAGTTTAAAAATGCCCGCTCGGTATATTCACACGTCCTATAACTAAAAACCAATGCAATAATCTTCACTAGTCGTTATCAGAACAGTTAGCAATTGTTATAAAATGTTATAAAATGTGACGAATACCAAGTGGAATTGAGCAGAAGATTTTAATTTGCCAAAGATAATAAAATCACTGTAAATGTAATACGTAGATTAACCTTTTGTAGCAAAAGCTTCAAACACTGTTGATTCAGGATGTCCACAAACTCGGATTCAAACTCTTGTTCGTTATACCAGGCACCTCCTGTCACAGAGCGGTCGGGTTCTAGGTCAAAAAGCATGTACACCTTACGTCTGGACTCCTGGGGTGTGTTTTTGGGTGTGCTTAAGGGAAGTTGATAGCTAGAGTGTGATTAACATAGTAGTTAGAAAAGTAGTAAGTGATTACAATTAAAGTTTCATAATAGACGATATGGTAAAAGTTATGGGTGGCTTAGGTGGGGTTCATGTGGAGGTTCATGTGAGGATTGCATAGGTTTATGTGGGGTTTATGTAGAGTTCATATAATATAATTATGTTGGGAATTACATGTGGTTTATTTAAACAGGCAATTAATCAAACTATTTATATTTTTGAATTAATAAAAATATATTTAGTAGAAGTCCTAATTATTATTAATATTAATACTTACTTAATAATGAATATTATTAATACTTAATTTCATTTAAATATTTATATTTAAATTAATTAGAACACATATAAAACGTAGTTGTAGTTAATGCAGTGGTTTGTGTGTCAGTAGGCAATAAAGCTAGATGTTATAAAGGGAAACCTATTATCTAACTAACTGCGACTGACTTGATTGCCTTCACCAATTTCTTACTTTCTAAACTCTTCAGTATTTTATTAACTTCCGTCAAAAGTAAGTTACTTTTGTAACGAATAGTTCTCACCCAAATACCTGCGAGTGAAAGTACTTTTTACTTTATTATGCATAAATAATAATGTAAAGTTAACGTATTATTCTCCATACGTAATTAATATAATTAATAATAATATTAGATTGTTACAAAATTAGTAAGATTGAGAATTTCTCCTTTGTACTCAGCGCGTATTTAGTAAATAAAGGGAAATGAAACCTTTATTTCCTGCCTCTTCAATAATCTGATAAACGAGTTTCTCTTGAGTTCCCGTTCCTTTATTGCTGTGGTTGGTTCGAAGGAGTTAGCGTAACTAATTAGGTTGTACATATATAGCATATATTAGATCTCTTCAATCTCATTTAATATCGCAATAATACTAATGAAACATAGTTAAGTAAACAAAGAAATACTTTAGAATAGGCTAACCATTATATATTACTATTATCAATAAATATCTACTAACACATGAGAATCTGCATTTTTCAATCGATAAATTAATTTATTTCCACTTTTCAATAACTCCAATTTATTCTTAAATATTAAATTTTACGTTAACATTTGTTAAATAATTCATTAATGTATGAAAAATAGAATTACCAAGAATAACATTAGGCTTATCATTAATTAAATAAATAAAGGTTATCAATTTCAGCATACAAACAGATGTTAAGAGCCGATTGATGGCCATCACCCTTTCCTTCGTCGAGGAAGTCGGACAATCATTAAGGATCACGTCGTCTGTAATACCTTCTGGTAAATTTGCACATAACTCTTGAATTCTAGAATGATTGTTAATGATAAAATTAAATGAAATGCTTATTTTTACATATTTAACTGACATACATCTAGCATCGGCTATATTACATTTCTTGTAATCATAGTTTTTCTAGACAATCATTATTAATATTAACATTGATATTAATTAATATTAAAGAAACATTATATTGCAATTATGAAACTGTATTATTATTGTTACAAATATAATGTTAAACTATAATATGTATTATGGATTGACTCAGTTTGGTATATTTTGAACTTATAAAATATCAACTCTAATTTTACAATAATTTAAAGTCAATGAAATCGCACATAATTTAGATACGCAAAATAATAAACATTTACAATTAATATATTTTATATTATAAATTGATCAGTATTCAACATTTAAAATAGATCATATGTGATTGCAGGATTCTATAATAATAATCAAAGTATGATTTCTAAATATATTATTTATGTAGTATTGCAATATTAATTGTTGTTAATGTATTAATATAATTACTTTTTAATGATTATGTAAACCGACATTCATAGAATCAATCTCATCAAATAATATATTTAGCAATGTTCAAGAAGGTTATCCATGCATTTGATGCTACTATATTAGACTCAGAGACTATGTAGGCGTGATATGTTAGGGAGAGTGGTCTGACTATTGGTGTTGTCTCGTAGAGGCGTATCTACTAGTGATATATTGACAATTCAATATGCGATCTAAAGTAAGAATTTTAATCATTTGATTTAAGCATGTGTTAGATATATGTGATTTAATAGTAACATGTAGTAGGTATTATAGTATACAATCACATTAAAACGTGTTCAACAGTATATGACTATGACTTATATAATATATATGGATCATGGTTGTCTTTTATATGTGTAATAATTTTTAACTAAATACTACACTTATACTACACATATCGACACAGGTATTGACTAAATAGCTATTACTAAATATCTTATAACAAGGAGATAAGTCAAACAACATAGTCGCGCACACGATCACTAGGTATCTAGCAAACTTAAACACGCCCTAATATTATAGAACCGATATTCGTCGCAATATATCGTTCACTGTGTAAGAACGTACATGAAACATAATTTAAAGAAATTATCACATGTTGATTTTAAATAATAAAATAATATTATTTGCTTATTTAACCTTTTTTCTAGATCAATTGATTCTAGTGGCTCCTTTTTTATTTTTACTGGTGTTTCGTTCATTACAAATAATAATATATAAAAAACATACGATAAAATAACTCAAATTACTAAAATTTAATAATTATATTTGTTAAAATAATTTAAAATTCTATAACTAGAAAATATTGAGAAATTCTATATTATTGGTAAATAAAGATGGCGAATGATAAAGTAAAAACTGAAATTATTTACTAAATTATTCAATTACTATATATTATTAATATTTGTGTTTATTATAATTTTATTAAATATAATAACTTTCATTTTTTAACATAGATTGATTTAAAAGAAGGCTACAGAGTACCAGTAAAGTTAGGGATTAGTGGAGATTGGCGTTAGTTCATTACTAGCCACCTATTGGTGACCTAATAATTATTATTCAAAAATTTGAATTTTATATTTCATTGAATTCTCATTGTTTAATATATTTTTTTAATATAATAATAAATATGTAATTATATATTATAAATTTATCTTGAAATAAATAACATCTTGACCAAGAACTTACATAAAACAATAAGCAAATATAACGCATTACTCACTTTATGTATGACATTTCCACGTATATTGATAAATAAGCGCTGATTCGCATTCTCATATAATCATTAATTTTAATAAAATATTAATATATATAAATAGTATAGAAAAGAAATCATAGGTTGTTAATATATATTGTTGATAGTTATGTTTACTTTCCAATAATATGATTACTTAAATATTTTGAAGATATATATATATATATATACACCATGAGTCCCAAATCGATAACTTTATTGTATTTACCTATTACTAAATGTAATTCCACCAAGTGTATTTATCATGTCATATGGCCTGGTGGTTTCAATATTTAAAGTAATAAAATAGAATCATATATTAGTGTTATATATTTAAGTGTACTATCAGTGAATAATAATGATCAAAGACCCTCGTTGTGTTATATAATAACTGTAACCATATCTTTTACATTAGATAGCCTTTGAAAGATACCACAATCAATTATATTTTTAACTAAACTGGAGTATCATTTAAACTATGTGATTTACAGCGTTGTTATTTGTACAACATACAGTAACTACTGGAATATTACAATTTATTGCTGCTGAATAATTATATAATATTATTAAATTACTAACTAATAATATAAGTCTCTGGTATTTTTTCTAATAAATTTTCTAATTTAAATTATATTAATGGAGTATAATATTATTACAATATATATTATATTTTATTATTTATTAATTTACCTCGTCTACAGATTGGGCTGAAATAATAAGTACAAAAGAAACAACTACGAGGAATCGCTACTACATTCATTACGATGACTGTTAGTCGCTGTAAAACGAGTTGCAAAAAATACTATTCTTTATGCAGTAGTTTATGCAACTCTATGAAAACTTTATATTGTTATAGTGAATACACTGTTATTAAGAATAATTAATTTAGTTGTATTATCACTCTCGCAGACAATAAACGCCTCGACGAGTGGATCTATGACGACCGCATGGATTTGTCTAGACTGGAGACGGACTCGAAGCGTCATGCGGCGAAGCAGGCCACACCATTCTCCAGTAACCATGCGGCCTCTACTCCGTCGCTATGCTCTCTCTCTAACTCGCAGTCAAGCACGGGCGCCAACGAATCACTTTCAATGCTATCCGATGCACAGGAATCTTAGTTTGTACCTTAGATTATGTCTTAATTTGCGGCTTAGTTTATGTCTTAGCTTTTGTCTGCGTGTATCTTTAGTTTGTCTTGGTGTAGTTTTAGTTTATGTTTTAGCTTTGCTTTAAGTGTTTGTCTTATATTATGTCTCAGATCATATAATATTAAGCAGATGTGTAAAGAATGTGTATACATTTGAATATGTAATTGTAGTGTATGAAATGAAATGAGTGAATTAATTATTATCTGCTGTTAGTTTGGATATTGACGACACTGGAGAAGAAATTGATATAGAAAATAATACAAAAGAAAATCATGTTTGTTTTTAATTTTTAAATATTAATTTATATCTCTTTAAATGCAAAGATAATATTAGTTAATATTAATTATTGTATCTCAGTTAAAAAATATAATACTCATAGTTTATTTATTTAATATAATTCAGAACATTTATATTATAAGTTATTATTCGTATTCATATCACCAATGTTCATCAATTTATATAGAAATAAATATATAACTAAACGACTAAACGCTGTACTAAACTGATAAAACTGTTTACACTGAAAAACTCTCTATTTTAGTTCTGAATTAGTTTTCCGCGAAATTCCTCATTATATTTTACTTATTTACTATCATACAAACATCACATTTTACCGTGTTTACGGAATACTATTTGTAAAATAGAATGTTCTCATTCCATGTTATAAATATGATATAAAACATGTTTAAATTCTAATTGATCTGAAACTACTTTAATTTTAATATTATAAACTTACTTTAATAATATCTATAGTTACTATAATATGATTTAATATTATCTAACTCTAAAAGAATAAAAGTAACTCTAAAATAATTAAAACAACTCTATTATTATCTAAATTAACCATAATATTATCAGAATCAACTATAATATTATCTAAAATAACTCTAATAATAACGTAATCAACTCTTATAGTATTTAAAATAAATTAATAGTATCTACATTAAGGACCGGTGTAACATTCGTTTTTAATTTTTTACAAGATATTTTTATAATAAAATGGTAAAATTTACTGAAAACTTCTTCAAAATGATGCATAACTTGTTTTATAAAAGTAACTATACAGGTATCAAATATGTATTTTAAACATATGCCCGTCAAAAAATAATGTTTATTATTTTATTAATTTGTAAAATATTTTCATAATAATATGGGTTTAAAATATTATGTTTTCGTTTACTAATATATTTGCAATTTACAAAATTTAAAAAACATTGCACAGATAATAACTTTGTTTGTATTCAGTAGGTGGCACTAATGTGTATACCTAATGAAACTAAAGCATTTTATTCAAATGTAAATGCTTTCTTTTGTATTGAACTTTTCACCTATCAAGTTTATTTTTAATTTACACTTGAATTCTCATCATTATGTCTTCATCTAACAAACGTAGTAAATCTATGAAAAGTATATGCCAGCAAAAAGTAAGTACACAATCTATTAAGCTATAATATAGTTAGCAAAATGTATAAATATGTAATTTACTAATAGTTTTTCTAGGATGTAAAAAAATTTATTTCAACTATATGAAATTTTGTTTGACATTCATATTTTACAATAAGTGTGTTATTATATATTAGATATAACTAATTGTAGTATATAAAAACACACTAAATAAGTCAATAATTTATTAGTAATTTTATGTTCATAAAATAATTATTATTATAAAAATTTGATAATTTTGAGAAAGTTGTATTTATTTATATTTTTTTTATTTATATTTTATTAATATTATCTTGAACTAATATTTACTAAACACTAAATTAATATATAATTATTATTAGTTTATAAAGCATATTATTATAAGTAATTTATTTTCAAGACTATCTTGGTAAGGTATCGGCTCTTGCTGCATGTGAAATGTTAGGACTGGAGACCGTTCACTTGGTCAGCTTATTGACAAAGTAATAAAGAAATTGTGCCATTATTATGGTAGAGCTGTTAGTATTTATGAATAATAATTGTAGATAATATTATATCATATTATTACATTATAGATAAGATCTGATAATGTTAATGAGACGATATGGGCTGCTTTCAAGCACTCTACATCAACTGAAGCATGATCAAGTATGGTGTGGAGACTGGTGTATATCCAAGAAGGCTCTCGATGAAGGTACCTATATATTATTTATAAACTATGCATATGTTACTTATAAACCCAATACATAGGTACACCTATGCCCCCGCATTCAAAGATTCAACGGTAGCTCCTTATGTAAAGAGAGTTTACCAGAAATTATCTAGTAAAGATCTTTTGAATAGCTGCAAAGAAATGGGAACGCAGAATGCCAATGAATGCCTCCACAATACTGCGTGGTCTTTATGTTCCAAAGTAATATATACATTTATATATAATATATATATATATATATATATATATATATAATATAATAATATATTATTATCTAGACAAAGTTCGTATATTTGCAAACTATAATGCTGGCGGTAGCTAAAACTGTAGCAACCTTCAATTTCGGTGAGGAGGCCTACACAAACTTTGCTCTCGTTCAGCTGGTATAGAGATGAGTCTAGTATCAGCTGGAGCATCATCCACAGACGCCAAGAGATTATCGTGGGCAAGAGAATTAAGAAAAAGGAATAAAGATAATGTAGAAAGGGCTACATCTAGATATGGTGCTGGAAGTGCAAAATTATAATATTTTAGTAATTATTTTTTTAATAATATTTCTATTATTTACTCATTTATATTATTTTTATGTATTATTATCTAGTATCCTTATATGCTAATTTACTTTATTTGTATATATTTTATTATAATATTATATATTTAATAAGTGATAATAATCTTAATTACTAACCTGTAATTAAAATAAATTAATATAAAAACTTTTGAAGCTTATATCTCAGAATATTTTTATTAGTTTTTTTTAAACGATGATATCTCTTTTATACTTTGAATGTCAATGAAATTTTCTGAACATGTACATGATATATTTCTTATAAAAAGTACCTTCTTTAAAATTTATGATTAAATTGTTTAGATACACTTATGATGCAAAAACGTGAAAAAAAAGTAGATAAAAATAAATAAATTTAAAAATAAATATATAAACTTGTTTATCGTTGTCTTCTAAAAGTCTAATTACTAAAAAAAAAGTATTACTATAGATATGGGAATTATCTAAATATCTGTGAAAAAATTTAGTAATTTCATAATAAATTTAAAAAGTTATCACCATTCTAGTAGACATATTTTCCCTATCTATTACATGTAAATCCCGCGAAGGTTACACCTCCCCTTAACTCTAATATAATATATAGTAACTCTAAAACAATATACACTATTTACTCCCAGACCACATTCGACTTGATCACACCCACAAATAACTTAATTCGTAAAAGTGCGTCGTTTACTACCAGGAAGAGAAAGCTTGATAACACGGTGAGTACTTTACTTCTGCAAGATATATTCATGTAATTGTATATTTAGTTGTGTATTTTGTATATATATTACTTAATCCAATATTACAATACAATATAAAATCTGTTAATAATTTGTTTATACAGTTGTATCATATTTTTTTAAATAGGACATCAAAATTGAGCAAAAATTGATGTTCAATACATCCGTTAGTAAATAAAACGTAATTTATTTTATTAATTGTAAATTATTAATGAATAAATTAAAAAATAATGACTAATTTGTTTATACAGTCCACTACTATTTCTGGAATGGATGAAAATGAAGCTTTACCCAGACAAACAGGAAGTATGGTTATTTAACTTTACTCTTCCTCCCTTTCCCTCTACCATTACCACTCCATCCCCTCCAACTCTCTCTCCCTCTATCACTCCATCCCATCCCACTCCCACTCCCTAATACATTTCCTTCACCAGATTGCTCACCATGATCATGATGTAATAACACGCATGAAGAATATAAATACTATAGAACTTGGTAAATTTAGCATAACTCCATGGTATTTTTCTCCTTACCCCCAGGTTAGATGACTAATCAATTATTTTCTTATTCAATAAACATAACTTATCATATTACTTACTATTTATAAAATATATTAATTAATATAACAATTACTATATTTTTTTCTCCAGGAGATTACTGATATTAACGTCATTTTCATTTGTGAGTTTTGTCTGAAATATCTGAAAAGTCAAACTTGCCTTACTAGACACTTGGTTAGTATTTGACTCTGTTAGATATTAGTGTTAACTACAAATGTTAGACATTAGTATTAGCTATTAGTGTTAATTATGTGTGTAGACAATATGCTAATTATAATTATGTATTGACATAACAAATTTGTTAAAATTAATATTAATTATTATTATTTTTTATAAAACAATTACTTTTATTTATGTATTATAATTAAATTATTAATTAACTAATATTGAGTGTTTTTTATTAATATAAATAAATTATAAATATTATAAATAAATCATTAAATCACCTAATTTAATTATTATAATTAAATTTATTAAAATAAAATAGTTTTATCATTTCTGTAATTTTTACATTTTTTATAATTTTACATTAAATTTACATTAAATTTATTAAATTTCAAATGATTCAAATGATTCTTTAAGATTAAAATTTTATTTTTACAGAAGAAATGTGCAATGCGACATCCTCCAGGAAATGAAATCTACAGAAATGTGAATTTATCTGTTTTTGAAATAGACGGAAGGAAGAATAAGGTTTTATATTATTAATTTAATGTACATTATAGATTTAAATAATTATTCGCACTGCAAATACTATTTCAATACTAACCCTCATCTACACGCCCTCTAACATTCTAACAGCCTCTCACTCACACTAACCCCTAATACAGTTGCTAGCCAGGTTATCTAATAACACTAGCCTTTCTCTCCTCCAGTCCTACGCACAGAATCTCTGTCTTCTCGCCAAACTATTCCTCGACCACAAGACGCTTTACTACGATACCGATCCCTTTCTATTCTACGTGATGTGTGAGATGGACAGTATGGGCTACCACATCGTAGGCTACTTTAGCAAGGTTTGATGTGTAAAGAGGGAGAAGGAGGGGAGAGGAGAGGAGAGGAGGGGAGGGGAGGGGATGGGAGAGGAGGGGAGAGGAGGGGAGAGGAGAGGAGAGGAGAGGAGAGGAGAGGAGAGGAGAGGAGAGGAAAGGAGAGGAGAGGAGAGGAGAGGAGAGGAGAGGAGAGGAGAGGAGAGGAGAGGAGAGGAGAGGAGAGTCATATTAATTAAATACATCTCTTAATGAGTTATTACTTTGTTCTGTTATTAAATTATTATTTTACGCTGTTATGCTCTATAGGAAAAAGAGTCTAGTGAAGAATATAATGTTGCTTGTATTCTGACACTACCTCCTTACCAACGAAAAGGATATGGCAAATTACTTATTGAATTCAGTTTGTATATTGTAGAGCTTTTAGAGATTGTAGAGTTTAGAATGTAGAGTTAATAAAATATAATTAATAACGTAGAGTTAATAACGTAGAGTTAATAACGTGGTGTTAATAACGTAGTGTTAATAACGTAGTGTTAATAATGTAGTGTTGATAATTAAGAGATCAGTCAACATTTTCACTTTTTTATTCGATAGCCCAAATCCAAAATATCAAATGTTCCATTTACCATCATAATAAAATCTAATGTCTATAAATATGTTGTACATATAGTACTATTAAAGGTTAAAGTCATATTGATTAGGTTGTTTTTCATATTCACTTCATATAATTAATATGTTTAAGGTTATCTATCTCTAAAGGAATCATTTTTGTAACTTCAAAAAGTTCCCATAAACTATATAAAATACTCCATAACCTATAATGTGGGAGCTCCTGGATTAGAGGATAAGGTTTTGTGGGTTGTAATATTGAATAATAGTTACAGCATTCTTTGATATCAAAATCTTGAGACTATCTCATTTGATTTCATAGGCTACGAGTTATCTAAGATCGAGGCCAAGACTGGATCTCCGGAGAAGCCTCTTTCAGACTTAGGTTTATTAAGTTATCGAAGTTACTGGGCGCAAACTATTCTCGAAATCCTCCTGCAACTGAAGAGTCCTCCCCCCGAATCCCAACAGGAACAGCCAACCATTACTATTCAGTGAGTATCTGTAATTGTGTTGTTTACGTGAGATTGAACACCAGTTTCTCTCTATTTTAATCATTTTAATCATTAATAACATGCAGTGAAATCTCAGAATTGACAAGTATTAAAAAAGAAGATGTTATTTCTACACTTCAACATTTGGCTTTGATCAATTATTATAAAGGTTTCTTTCTTAGATTCTTCCCAATTTAATTGTTATATGAATACATTATATTTACGTTTTACTAATTATTTTTCACATCTTACAACCTTCGATGCTGTTCCCACTGTATTTACTTAACAATTTAGAACATATTCCATTTTTTAGTATTCCAACGGTAGATTAGCGAATATAATCTACTACAGTACAATTTGCAAAGATATTTAACCATCTGTTGAATAATTTAATTATCATAAATTTTGTTTAATATCATCTAACATATATCATTTTGCATATGTATTCAGATACCTTGTTATAGATGTATATAGTTATTTTCTATTATAATTGTATTTATAAACACTTTGTTCGTAAATTATTAGTTTCTTTTAGATGAATTACTAAATCTATAATAATATAATCATTCTCAATAATTTATTTTTTAATTATTATTTAGGCAGATGAGAAATTATATCTTCTAAACTTACAAAAATAAATTATAATACCTCAAAATATTGCATATTGTTTGTATATTTATATAATATGTATATTTATATTTCTAAAAAATTATTCTTATAGGTCAATACATTATTGCATTATGCAATGAAGCAATATCTTCACATAAAAAATCCATGAAGAAAAGAAAAGTAAATATAGATGCCAAGTATCTTCACTGGTCTCCCAAAGACTGGAGTAAAAGAGGAAAATGGTAGATTACAAAAAATATTTTTTTAATAAAACATCTCATTTTTATTATTTAATATTATTTGTAATAGTATTAGAAGTAGTAGCAGAGAAGTAGTGGTATTGGTAGCAGTATTATTATCATTAGTAGTAGTGGTATTGGTAGCAGTATTATTATCATTAGTAGTAGCGATAGTGGTATTGGTAGCGGTAGCGATAATGTTGGTAGTATTTTACTTGCATATAGTATGTGTTTACCTAACCACATAGCATATAATATTAATTATTTTAGTGTATTTATATGAATATTAATTATGATAATAGTATATTAAGAAAATAAAAATAATAATACCATAATTTGGGAAATTCTATTAGTTTGTAAATACTATCTAAATATATATTGCCATTTTTTAGCAAAGTATTTTGTTTTATATTATTTCTTATTAATGAAAATCAATTTATATTTTTAGATTGATTATCCTAGGCTATTAGTATGTTTTATTTGTGTTTAGTATAAATTTATATAAAACTTATGTAGATAATCAACGGTTTACTATATTTTTTTATTTCATTAAAGTAGTAAAAATAGTTGTTTAATAGTGTATTTAGTTTTGTGGTAAGTGGATATATATATATATATAAAGAAAATAGTTGAGATACCAAGACAGATCATTGAGGCATGCCAATTTTAATAACCATTTGATTAGTTCCATAAGGTACTTGTTAGTTTTAATTTCTATATTGTTTATAACAATAGTTTTTAACTTAGTATATGTATAGTTTAGACATCATTATTTATATTATTGTAAATGAGAATAGTTATATTATAAATATTTAAATATAATACATGCATATATTTAAAGTATATTCTTTTAAAATATATATTTGTATATATAAAATATATATTATATTGTAGTTAAAGTTACTATCCTATAAAGATATAAATTTGAACAATAACATGTACGCATATTAAGCCTTGGTCTATACACCAACGCTATAAAGTCTATCAATGATTATTGATTCTGGTCTAGTTGTAGATATAAAAAATATATATTCGCATTACTATCATAACTTCTTTGGCATCTATTGAGAGAACATAATATCTATAATTTATATGTATTACTTACATGCGTTACATGCATATTTTTTATGTCTTAGGTTATCTAATATATTATATAGTTTATATAATATATGAGATTTTATACAAGAGTTTGAAATATTTAAGATTTATTTGCTAAATAAATAATAGTAATATTTTTATTATAAAAAATAATTGTTTACGATTTATTCATTGTAAACTATAGTTTATACTGTTTATAATGCAAAATTAGTTTATAATATAAATTATATAATAAATCTATGATTCATGAACAATGTGTTTATTTAGAATGCAATCTTAAATTATTGGTAAATAAGAACCCTCAAAAAGCATGGCTGAATCTTGTAATATAGTAATTCCTAAAGATGATAATGAAAATGAATTCATTAAAGTTAAATCGAAATCAAGAAAAAGAAAGTCACAAACAATGGACACAGATAATGATTCAAGTAATATTAAGAGGCCATATTTTCCAGAAATTTCAGCAAGTTGTTTAAAGGTATAATATAGATTATGATATAGATATAATTTTTATAATTCCTCCATTAATGTGCTATTTCTAACTATTAAGGGATATGTCAAAACATAGAACGCGTCAATTTAAAATAAGATGGTACTTATCATAAAGTTTCCACTTTATATAAAAAATTCCTTATTCGGTTGCCTCATTAATAATAATTTAATGTAAAAATCTTCATGGCCAGTTCGAGAAAGGAATGCCACAATCAAAAATTAAAATATGTTATTAATAATACTAGATTAGTAATTACAATAAATACCTGAATAACAAACTATCTACTTTTGATAACATAAAAGTTATTTGCAAATTATAACATTATATTATAGGTGATGGGAATTTATTTTATTGTACATAGGAAAAGATGATATTCTTAGATATACTTTTAAAATTATAACTATGTATCAATGGGCATAACATATGTTGAGATATAATTCATTTAAATTATTGACAGATTTAATTTGTAAATGATTATTCATTTATATACTCTTTAACAACAATACTTATAGTAGGTTGTAAAATACATAAGAATACATAAGACAATGTATTCTTATATAGTTTTATTTTACAAATGATAAGCGATGCCATTCTAATTATTTTAACTATAATAAATGTATACACTTTTCTATTCAGAATTAATCTAAATATGCATTTGTTATTTAATTAGTAATGCTTAAGGGGCATTCACACAGAGCTTTTTACAGCTTTTAAGCTGCCTAATTAGGCAGCTTTAAGCTACAGAAAAAGCTGGTAATTTAAAATGCGTTCACACTGAAAAAGCTAGAAAAGCTCGAATAAAAAAGCTCGAGCTGTCACTTTGAGCTTAATGTAAATACGCCCATATTTAAACCGTTATTTAATACGCACATATTTAAATTATATACAAATTATATTAATATTACAATACAATGAATACCAAATCACGTCGTATACGATCACTACTATTAATATTATATTTAAATCGGCAGATATTAAAACATCCATTTTAAAATAAAATTAAATAATATTAACAAAGAAATGAATCTGTCAATAAATAATAAATTTGCATAAATCAACAAAGAAAATCAGCTGTCAATCAATAGGTTAACCAATAAGGTGCATTCAGCCAGCTTTCTACTGACCTTTAGGCTAGAAATATTGGACATGTTCTATTTTGATAAAAAAGCAGAAAAAAGCAGAAAAAAGCTAGAAATATTGAACATATCTCGAATCCAGCAGAAAGCTGCCTAATTAGGCAGCTTAAAAGCTCTGTGTGAATGCCCCTTTACTAAGATTTAATTTATTACATAATAATGTCAGGTTAATTCAATTAACTATTTATATAAGCAAAATAATAAAGAGTATATTTGTTTTCATTAATATTAATTATAATAAATTAGTTGTAAAAAGTAAAAACCTAATATTTATTTTTAATTACGAAATATAGAAAATAACTGAAAAATATCTAATGTAATTTATCTAATGTATTTGTGGAATTAAATATTTGTTTTCATTAATATTATAATTATTTTCTAAAAACTAGAATAAGCTTTTTTATATTTAATAAAAATAAAAATCTCATATTGTTAAGAGTTTCATGAAAAAAATACATAAAATTTCAATAAAATATCATTTGTAAAATTTGAATTTTTTTTTAAAACAGAATTTTGACTAATCTATTAATGAAAAAATTATTTTATATGCATTTTAATTTGAACATATTCCTCAAATTGTGAAATTTCCCTAGTAATTCTCAGGAATCAATAATGAATCATTTAAAATGTTTGGATATATCATATTTCTGAATTTAATATCTGAGTAACCATTTTCTGATTGGATGACCTAATTCACAATATTCAATGTAATTAAATTGTTTGTTTTTAATGTATTAATGCAATCCCCTATCATATAATATTATAGTGATACATTTCAGAAGTTTCATTAAGTTATACTAACTAATAGTTATAACTAAAAGGTTTTAATTAACATTTATATCTTAACTATTCTTTGAAGATGGTATATTTAATATTAGAAATAACTTAATATATCTATGATCGTCAATATATTTCTTTGTATTTATATAAAGTATATTTTACAGACTGGTAAGATAGAATCACGTAAAGTTTACATTCCTGGTAATCGCTACACGCCGCTGAAAGAAAACTGGATGAAGATTTATACCCCTATTGTCGACTATTTACACCTTCAGATCCGTTTCAATGTTAAAACTAGAAATGTTGAGCTTAAGGTGAGTTTATAGAGAATAATTAATAATTAATAATAAGACATTATTTATAGTTTTAAAATTTTTTTAGATAACAATGTAAAATAATTATTGAAGATTTCATTAATAAAATAATTATCAAAAGTATTGAGAAACAAAATCAATGTTATATTTCTTTAAAATAATGATATAATTATTTTGATCTTATATCGAAGTTCATTTGTTGTAAATAAAATAAATTAAAGTTAATACTGAAATGCATTTGCAGAGTGAAAAAATATTAAATTCTTTTAAATGTAATAATTTATAAACTAAACCATCGTAAAATTAAAGTATTATTTTAATTGAAGTATTTTAATGATCAAATATAATTAAGTGAATTCAGATCCTTGGAAACCTTTGAATTGTATTTATAATATTAATTAATATATTACTTATATATTATTTATGCATATGTATGATATGAAGTTTTATTATTTGAATTAATTATATCTTTATTAATTTATTAGACTTGTAAAGAAACTGAGGAGATTAGTGCAGTTCAAAAGGGCGCTGATTTTATAAGAGCTTTTACGCTAGGTTTTGATGTCGACGTAAGTGAATACATATCTCTTGTCATTTTAGAAAACGGATTCAATTTATTATTTAATTTTAAAAACTAATAATTTCCATTACGATACTGTAGGATGCAATTGCATTGTTAAGATTGGATGATTTGTATTTGGAATCTTTTGATATTGTAGATGGTTAGTTAATACTATGTGTGAATGCATGCCTTCGTTATATGCTATTTAGTAGGAGGTTTTGCCAGTAATAACTAATGTTTATAATATATCATGATGTAATAATTTTTTCTCAAAAAGAAAAATATATTTATTTAAATGTTATTAAAATGTAATTTTTTTCAAAATATATTTTTTATATAGAAAAATTGATTTATATCAAATAAATAATATATATTAATTAACTATAAATATTTAAATGATATAATCCATATTATTGAATTATTATAATATCATATAAATTAATACACATATATATAATACTTTACTATTAAATGAAATAAATATAATATATAAAATTAAATATATTTACTAAAATAAAATTAATATATTAATGTGTTTAGTTTGTGAAATGATTAATACATATATAATTAATATTATAAATATACTTCTATAAATCTTTTTTTAATGTTATCCAAATCAATTTATATCTATGTTATTTATAATTTAGTAGAGATATAGAATTATATCATTTTTAAATTTTATAAAAAATAACATGTATTTAATTATATAATTATGAGACATGCATATTAGAAAAAAGTGCAATGATATTTATATAACAGTTAATATTGAATATGTCCAAGTGTCATTTACATCCTAGAGTATTTTCACAAACTATAGTTTGGATACATTGTCATAAGAAAAATATTAATCTAGATCTGCAATTCCAGATATCTTTAAATATTTGAATACATTCCTCATAACAATACAGTATTGTCTATTTACTCACTTTATTTTATCTATAGTCTAACCCATCATTTACAGTGAAGCCACTGAAAGGAGATCATTTGGCTAGAGCTATTGGTAGAATTGCAGGCAAAGGTGGAAAAACCAAGTACACTATTGAGAATGTAACTAAGACGAGGATTGTATTGGCTGATACGTAAGTATATCTAATACTTAGTCGTATTCAAATAATACATAATTAATACATTGTAATCGCTGTTGGTTTCTGTAAATACCCTTCGATTCACTAGACCAATCTCTATAATATATTTAATTTGTTTTAAACTTTTATATCCATTGTTTTACTAGTAAATTGTCAATTGCAGAAAAATTCATTTACTCGGCTCATTTCAAAATATTAAAATTGCACGTACATCAATATGTAATTTAATTCTCGGTTAGTTATTATTAATAACTTATTAATATCATTATTTAATTTTAATTAATAATCAAATATAAATATTTTATTGTTTAATATTTACTAATTACAAAAATAGCTTGTGTAATTTGCATTTTATCAATTTATATATTTATTTAAACTAGTTATACTATTTATAATTATTAAATTAGTTATTTAACTTGGAAGTACTTTTCTTATAATACATTTAATGAGATCTGAACCCATTAACAGGATCTCCTCCTTCCAAAGTATATGGAAACATGAGATCATTTGCATCTCGAATGTCGGAGAGATTCTAAAGTATTAATAAAAACTTAAAACCTTCGTATTGCTTTTCTTCTATCTAATATATTTTAAATAACTTTATTTGTAGTTTACTGTAAGCTGGTAGCTTGATATTATATTCTAATAATTCATCTTAATATAACTACAATAATCAATACATAACTTTTAATTGTTAATAATGCTGATGATGTAATAAGCATTAGTACTACACCCTCTGCGACTATTACCTCTGCTACTGCTGTTGCTACTGATGTTGCTGTTGCTACTACTGTTGCTGCTGCTGCTACTGCTGTTGCTGTTGCTACTACACCCTCTGCGACTATTACCTCTGCTACTGCTGTTGCTACTGATGTTGCTGTTGCTACTACACCCTCTGCGACTATTACCTCTGCTACTACTGCTTTTGCTGTTGCTACTGATGTTGCTGTTGCTACTACTGTTGCTGCTGCTGCTACTGCTGTTGCTGTTGCTACTACACCCTCTGCGACTATTACCTCTGCTACTGCTGTTGCTACTGATGTTGCTGTTGCTACTACACCCTCTGCGACTATTACCTCTGCTACTACTGCTTTTGCTGTTGCTACTACACCCTCTGCTACTACTGCTGTTGCTGCTGCTACCACTACTACTATTGCTGCTGTTGCTGCTGCTACTGATGTTGCTACCACTACTACTATTGCTGCTGCTGCTGCTACTATCAATCAATACAGTTTATTTAGACACTCGATGTATAGCATTATTATGCTCGATAAAAGTATATTATAACAATGGACAAGGCGAAATATAAATATGAGAAAGAAAGGCCTACATTATGTACCAAGATTAATCTTGGCTATGTCCAAGGCCTATCAGCAATTACAAGTCTCTGGAAAAAAAACACCACCCGTATGCATAATATTATAGATGACACGGATAGTTAATTATAAAAGTATTGAGATACGGATTATTCGTATAAAAAAAATATACAAATAAAATTTAAAAAGATTAATACGTCATCATTCTTGAGATGGAAAATTTGGTATAGTAATAATGTATTTAGAAGATAAGATTTAAGTGGATTTTTAAATGTTTTATGATTTTATGTGTATCTAATATGGAGAGGAAGCTTATTCCATATAATAGGAGCAGAGTAGGTAAAGGAACGTGATTGATGGCTTGAATTTGATAGCTTGTAATATAAAATTTTCAATTGATGATCAGAGTTTAATACTAGTTATTTCAGAGCGACTTAGAGATTTTAATAAGTATTTAGAGAAATTGATATATAATGCTTTATGGATGATACAAAGTAGTCTATAGGCTGGAAGATTAGGGAAGGTAAGGATCTTAAGTTTTATTGCGCTCATCGAGATGCTAGAATGATCTATTAAGGGTTGACATAAAATAGTTCTTATACCTGATTTAATTATTCTATTGAGTGGTTTTATATGTGATGAAGGTAAACTCAAGAGTAGAGAACTACAATAATCTATTTATGAAAAAGCTAATGAATTTATGAGTTATGTACATAGTTTAATGGTGATACATCTTCTAATTTTACATATATTCATTAATTGGTAATTTGATTTTTTCGAAATATTAGTAATATGTTATTTAAGGTTAAAAGAATTATTAATAACTATTCCTAGATATTTTATTTGATCACTAGGTGTAATTATTTGATTATCTATTTTAACTAATGGAAAAAAATAAATGGTTGTATGAGAAGGTACATTAAGTAGTTCAGATTTTTTCTTATTGAGATAAAGTTTATTCATAATTTACCAGTGATTTATTTCATTAGAGCATGTAGGTATGACATCTACACACTGAGAAAGTATTGGAGGGACTTCATGATAAAGTATAATATCATTAGCATATAAGTGGTATTTAATAGTTGGATATTTATATATGATATGAGATATTGGAATAATATATATTAAAAAAAAGTAAAGGGCCTAATACTGAACCTTGGGGAACTCCAAAATTCAACCGAGCTGGATTTGATAGAGAATTACTAATTTTAATAGAAAAAGTTATATTCTTAATAAATGATATTAACCATTGCAGAGCCATAGTACATAAATCTATATCAATTAGACGTTGTATAAGTATTTCATGATCAATAGTATCGAAAGCAGAAGATAAATCTAGAAGTAGGAACTGATGCTGGCTATGTTTACTTAATCTTTGAAGTACCTTATCAAATACATTTAGAATTGCTGTTTCTGTACTATGGTGACGAGTAAAGAACTCTGATATGAGTCAAGCAATTTATTTCTGATTAGATAATCGCTAAGTTGAGTAAATACGATTTTTGAATATAATTGATAATTGAGAAATGGGTCTATAGCTCGAGAGAGATTCGGGATCTAGATTACCTTTCTTTATAATTGGAATTACTATAGCATGGTTTAGATCATTATGAATACTACCTGTTATAAAAGAATTATTAACTATTTCAAGAATTAATTGGAATAAGGGTGATGATAATGATTTTATTATAGAAATTGGTAATGTATCTAGGAAAGATTTAGAATGACAATTATGTATAAGATGGACTATAGTTTGTACAGAAGGTGTACAAAATGAGGAGAGTGAACAACTGTGTGGATTTATAAAATGATTGAATAATTGTAAATTATTTAAATGTATCGGTGATTGAAGTTCTATTTCTATTATATCTATGATATTAATAATTTTAATAGTGAAAAATGTTAAGAAAGTTTTGCAAAGTATATCATCATCAATACTAGGAAGGATATTACTACTAGTAATACTACTACTACTACTACTACTACTACTACTACTACTACTACTACTACTACTACTACTACTACTACTACTACTACTACTACTACTACTACTACTACTACTAGTAATACTACTACTACTACTACTACTACTACTACTACTACTACTACTACTACTACTACTACTACTACTACTACTACTACTACTACTACTACTACTACTACTACTACTACTACTACTACTACTACTACTACTACTACTACTACTACTACTACTACTACTACTACTAATACTACTACTACTACTACTACTACTACTACTACTGCTGCTGCTGCTGCTGCTGTTGCTGCTGCTGCTGCTGCTGCTGCTGCTGCTGCTGCTGCTGCTGCTGCTGCTGCTGCTGCTGCTGCTGCTGCTGCTACTACTACTACTACTACTACTACTACTACTACTACTACTACTACTACTACTACTGCTACTACTACTACTACTACTACTACTACTACTACTACTACTACTACTACTACTACTACTACTACTACTACTACTACTACTACTACTACTACTACTACTATTACTACTACTACTACTACTACTACTACTACTACTACTACTACTACTACTACTACTACTACTACTAATATTACTACTGCTACTACTACTACTACTACTACTAATACTACTACTACTATTACTACTACTACTACTACTACTACTACTACTACTACTACTACTACTACTTCTACTATTACTACTACTACAACTATTTACAATTTCAGTTTGATAATCGGGGTGTGAAGATGTATGCCCTATACTATAAGGGTTTACATACATGGTAGTTGTGATTAATAACTATATTCTATGTGTGTATATTATAGCTATAGTGATAAAATTGATTAAATATAAGGAGCATAGTATATAGTATAATTACTACTAATAGTAATAATTAACAGATTAATATCGAATGGTTCTGTTATTAAGGCGGCATCAAATTTTCAAGATAATAAGTCTAAGTATTTAGGCAACGTGGTTACTATGCTCCATTGCTAGTTTAATAATAATGGTAAACTATTATGGTATAGCTAGATACAAGGGTTAGATGTGATATTAAATATCTCATTTCATGCATATTTGATATATCAAGTTCTAGGCAGTCTAATATGAAGTGTATTTATTTCGAATTGAAACATATCTATCGCGATTTATATTATAGATATACTTACTTTATCAGATAACTCTACATACTTTATTTCTAATACAACAATATTTTATATAGTTATATTCATATATAGTATATTTATATATATGTTAATTATAATCAGTATATTCGTAATATATATTTCATTTGAAAAGATTAAGTACCAATGTATATTTTATGATAGAAATACACGAAACCCCCATATCCCCATATCCATAATTTAAATTATAAATCATTTTAATTATGGATATTAAATAATACCTCATTAAATAGAAGTTATATTTTTTATATTGAAATATGTATTTGTATTAAAAAATATTTAATATCTATGAATTAAAAATAATTATATATCATATTTATTACCAATCACATTACAGTCCAATCATATCAAAGTATTATATATGATAGACATTTACCATAGCAACACAATATATACAATAAGTTATTATATTACTATTATTAATTTATACATATTTTTTTATTAATAAGTTTAGAGTCTGTTGTATATGTTAGTATACTACGTAATATACTACAAAGTATATAATTATAATATAATTCGTTTTATATTATTAAAATATATAATATTATTATCGTGGCTACCCATGGCGAATACTATACACATATGTGATGCACTTGGAGCTTTTACAGTATATTGAGGCCTTTGGTTCAATATACTGTTATTAAGGATATATTATAAGAGGACACAATATACATTGTACAAAGTATTGTATTGTTCAAACTTTATTACTAGTCACAGTAATATTATATGAATTTTTAAGCATAATTCGTTCGTAAATATAATTATAATATATATATATATATATAAATATATATATATGTATATATATATATATATATATATATATATTTATGTATATATATATATATATTTATATATACATATATATATATATATATATATATATATACATATATATATATATATATATATATATATATATATATATATTCATTTAGATAGTTATAATAGTTAAATATTGATTATTAGAGAAAAAAATTAAATAATTTATAATATAACAAATGAATATATATTGCATAGAATAATTATTATATTTATAAAGAATACATTATTTTGTTAATGTATACACTTTGTATAAGATAAATATATATATATAAAGATTAATTACACACTTACTTAGATAAAGGACAGTGACAGACGAGATTATCATATACCTAGTTCAAAGACAGCAGAAACATTTATTAAAATGGTTTATAAATACTCATTATTATCCGGATTATTATAATATATTATAAAATCATACACGATATAGCATATCTTGAATATTGATAATTTTATTTTAATAATGACCTGGAATATATTACTATTGTTATTGATTCAGCATAGATACACTGGTATACTCATCTAAACATTTGTCATATAATATAACAATATATTTATTATAAATATGGCCAAACAGTATACCTTAAAAGTGTACTCTATAAGCAAAGAGAAAATGGAGAGATAATTGTATATCCAAGATCACATAATTCCATATTTTTATAGAAATAATATAAATTTCTTTAAATGTACTTTATATTTTCATATTATAAATATTATAAAATCTAATGAACAGGAAGCTGAGATTAATATAGAACAACAATTAGAGAATTTAGAGAAGGTATGGTATAGTATATATATATATATATATATATATATATATACATACATATGCTTATAATGTTATATGGTTCTAGAATTCCATGCATTCATTACATTCGTTTCTTTTACAGTTTCGTAATGAGAATTCACTTTCCTGCTCATCGCTAGCTTTTTGTTTATTAGAACTTTTGAGTCTACAGGAAAAACGGTTAAAACTCAGCCTCGATATCGATTTTTGAAATAATGACAATGTAATATTCTACATTTATATTTTAATGTATTTTTAATATATAATATTGGGAAATATAGAGGTAAAGCGAGAGAGTGAGAGAGAGAGAGAGAGAGTGTGAGAGAGAGATAGAGAGAGAGAGATAGAGAGAGAGAGAGAGAGAGAGAGAGAGAGAGAGAGAGAGAGAGAGAGAGAGAGAGAGAGAGAGAGAGAGAGAGAGAGAGAGAGAGAGAGAGAGAGAGAGATAACTTGATTTAATTTCAGCTATCAACTTTCATTACACAAACTTTCTTTAATATTTATTTATAATTGTTGCCAATGGCAACAAATATTTATAGTTTATTTTATTATTAAAAACATAAATTAATAATTTATAAACTATGTTTTAAATGATCTCAAATGTATACTGCAATGCATTGATATGATTAAGAATGTAACAACATGATATAGCTATATAGAGAGAAAGATATAGATATAGATAGAGATAGAGATAGAGATAGAGAGAGAGAGAGAGAGAGAGAGAGAGAGAGAGAGAGAGAGAGAGAGATAACTTGATTTAATTTCAGCTATCAACTTTCATTACACAAACTTTCTTTAATATTTATTTATAATTGTTGCCAATGGCAACAAATATTTATAGTTTATTTTATTATTAAAAACATAAATTAATAATTTATAAACTATGTTTTAAATGATCTCAAATGTATACTGCAATGCATTGATAGGATTAAGAATGTAACAACATGATATAGCTATTGAGAGAGAAAGATATAGATATATATAGAGATAGAGATAGAGATAGAGATAGAGATAGAGATAGAGATAGAGATAGAGATAGAGATAGAGATAGAGATAGAGAGAGATAGAGAGAGAGAGAGAGAGAGAGAGAGAGAGAGAGAGAGAGAGAGAGAGAGAGAGAGAGAGAGAGAGAGAGAGAGAGAGAGAGAGAGAGAGAGAGAGAGAGAGAGAGAGAGAGAGAGAGAGAGAGAGAGAGAGAGAGAGAGAGAGAGAGAAAGAGAAAGAGAAAGAGAGAAAGAGAAAGAGAGATAAACTCTATACTAATATTTTATATTATTCCATCGGTTGTTAATAATTAAGTACTATAAACTAACAATTGTTTGCGAATTAACATTTTTAACAATAATATATTGGTTGATAATAAGTGTAACGGTCATATATTAATAGTCCAGATGTTTTTTTAGGTCGCCGTCATTGTCGATTGAACAACTCAGTCTAATTAGAAACACGATTATGAAACGAGTTTATAAGATAAGCGAACCATATATCAAACAAGAGGATTTTAATAGCGACCTCCAAAATAAAAACAACGACGATTCTAATTTATTGGAGTATCTCAATTCTTCTGATTTAAAAAAATATTCGGCCAATAAGTGTACGTTTACTGCAAGTAATTCTGTTTCGTGTTTTTCCAGTACACTCCGTATAAATAGTGAAAATAAAGACAAGTATACGAAACAACCATATATTAAAACATGCGATGCAAGGATGAATGAAATAATAACACCTACTAAAGATGGACATATGAATAATCAAAGCGGTCACAATAATGAAGCTTCAGTTAATATTCTCATTACAGAAGACTGTGAATTGATAAGTCCTTCATGTAATACTGCATCCTTTTTTGCTAGTGCATTCCATGCAGAGAGACAAGATAATTTCTCACGGATAATACAATCAGAAATTGAAATCTCCGACTCCGATTCAATTGAGACAAGTATAATACTAACAAGTACACCTAATAAAGATGGGGAAATCGAATACACAACTATAATCAACACAAGTGAATCCAGTGATATCATATTGTTAGATGATTCTATATTGTCTAATTCAAGTACACAACCCATATATGTCAATTCATTGAATACGAGTCCAAATTTGCAACATACGAATGATACAAGCAAAGATGTTTCAGTTATAAGGCTTATTAGAGAAGATTGTGAATTGATAAGTCCAATTACTGAGAATGATAATGAAATAACAAGTACTATTTTTAAACATGACAATGGAGTGGTCAGCCCAATTATTTGCATAGAAGATCCAGTGAGACATAATGATGATGATTTAATAAGTCCAATAGAAATATTTCCTAAAGATGAACTTAAAAAGCTTACATTTACTCCTAAAATTATTTTGGTTAATATTGAAATTCATAATCAATCAAATGAGTGATATATATGATAATTATAAATATATATATATAATTATAAAACATGTGTATATAAATAGTAAACAAATAATTATAATCATTACAAATGTATATTTGTATATATATATATATATAACATAATATGCTAATAATTTCAGAATTTTACAGAGAACATTAATCAGTGGTTATTTTATTATAAATACACATACAAAATACACATATATTAAAAATATTACACTTCTATAAATCCACTTATTGTATACGATGAATATTAATATTTATAATAATTATGTGATGATGTATATATAGTATGGTACCATATTGTACATCTAATATTACATCGTAGTGAAAAGAAAAGAGTGAAGAAAGGATATATGCAAAGAACGTTTAAAAAACAAAGGTTTATTAGTTAATAAAGATATCAATAGTTAATATAGTTAATAGAAATACCATATTGTTATTAATATATCTCCAGCACTATAATTTTATATTTATCCTGTCGTAAAGTATATTTCTTTATAAGTATATAACTTTATCGTAACGGAACATATCTATAAAATAACTTGTAACTATTACAGTATGCAAAAGAAATGCTTAGATTTCAAACAAGTGAATAGAGATAAGGAGAATACAGTTCTCATGGTGTTAGTAATATTACTTTAAGTTCAACTATTTTATAATTAGAATAACATATCATGTATATAATCATATATATAAATATATATATATATGCTCGAGAACGTATATACTATAATAGCATAATATATATATATAAGTATTATAATTTATTATTGATTTTATTTATATTGATTTTTAGGAAAAAAAATAAACAGGATAAGAAAGTAAATAAATTAAAATCAAAGTTAGTAATTTACATAACTTTGATATAGTAAAATATTATACTACTATTAATATAACTTTATAGAATAACATAACTGTACATATTTATTATAATATAAGAGTTATACAAATTACACTTAATCACAAGATTAATAATATTATCTGGTAGTGAAAAAGTATTATTTTGATTTACTGTAGATTTCATTGTATATAGTAGTTACCTTGGTTACAGTTATCATGTAATTACAACTACCAAATATGGTTATATGTAATATTGAGTTTACTTGCAACAAGAATGATTTATTGCAATCACCAATTCTCAATTAATCCGCAGGAAGAAAAGTTTCAAAGATAACCAGGAAGAAAAACAACTGATATTATTACACATGTGATATAGTAATTACAATAGTAAGGCCATCCTTTCTTCATATATATTCAAACTAATTATATTGTCTTATTTTTATGAAGAATGTGTAAATTTAACATTCTATTTTCAATAATCTGTGATATAAAGTAACATAATTATAAATAAAATAGTGGACACTTTTTTAAATAAATATAGTATAGTATTTAAATGTTATTTATTTATAAATATACTAAATCAATGGTCAATTAGAATAATAATCATACTTTTCTAATACATTTCCTAATAACATATTTAATAAATAAATAATAGAAAATCATATATTTGTAAAGAATTTTATTTTATTAAAAAATAATATATAACACATTTGTTATAAATATTAATTTTGAAATATTTGATAATTATTTAAATATTACCTTCATTATTAATATTCTAAATATTATCTTCCTCTAAAACTACCACCACCGCGACCTCTAAAACTTCCACCTCCACGACCTCTATCACCTCCTCTACCACCACGACCTCTGAATGATCCGCCTCCTCGCGAGAAACTTCCGCCACGACCTCCTGCGAAGTTATTTCATATATTTAAACAATATACTTTATTAAAAATAAAATAAATAAAAAGATTGTAACCTCTCGCTCCTCCTCGACCTCCTCTTCCTCGTTGTGGTTGATTACCTCCTAGGAATCTAGAGAGCGGTAGAAGTTTAGCCGGATCGATAAAGAACTTCTGCTTGGAATCGAATGATCCGGCCTTCATGTCTCCGCTGATTTTCACGCTGAAGTAGTAATCTTTAACTGGACCAAAGATCTCATCTACTTTACCCACTTGCTGTTTGTTTTCTAAGTAGATGGGGGCATTGAAGTAGGGCACTTTTTCTTGCATCGCAGACTTGCAGATTATGTCGTCTTCGCACGGATGCAGGAAGTCTCCGATAGCTACGATGGGAAAATAGCAAACTTAGGTAAAGAGTTATTAGTCAAGTATTCTTTTTAAGATCTTAAAGAATATGTCTAAACATATTCTTATGAAATACAGTGGGTAGGAATCGTAATATCCACATTAATTAATTATAGTGAACCCAAGGTGTGTAGCAATACAATTTAAAATAGTATTCTTGAGACCGATTTACGATCATGACACCATTGATATTATTTGTATATTACATAGCGTGATAAATTGCCAATGGGAATTGTTGAAATATTGTAGTTGTCTGAGATGATTTAATATAAATATCAACCTACTACTTCTTCTGGTGGACCATAGTCTTGAAATCTGTTGCCTCCTGAAATTTAATTGTTAATATAGAAATTGTTCGTAGGATATTTATTATTACTATTTATCAGTGTATTCATAGATTTTAAAATATAGTTCTATATAAATTATTAATATTCATATTCTTATGTATTGTATTATAAGCAATTACATATTTCATATAAAAAATATAAATAATCTTATAAAACATAAATTATTACTTACTAGATTTAATGTCTAGTAAATTAAAGATATTAATTATAATACATGTAGATATAATAAACAATCTGTTAAAATGTAGTGCAGTAAAGGAAAATTATTAGATAAATAGAGTGGTTAATTTTCTGGCAAAAAAAACATTTAAATAATGATGATTTTTAATAAAATTAACCTCCAAATCCTCCTCTTCCTCCTCGACCTCCACCTCCTCTACCACCACCTCCAAATCCTCCTCTTCCACCTCCTCGGCCACCACCACGTCCTCCTCCTCTTCCTCCTCTAAAACTCATCTATAAATAATTAAATATAAGTATGTAATCTATATAATAAATGTGAATATTGACGGAAATTTACTTTTATTCTGTCAAACGTATTAAGTAATTTGGCAAAAAACCAATAATTATAATTCCTAATTTTGTATTTATTTTATTATTTTTACCTAATAAATCAATTGGTAATAAGAATATTGGATTATATGATATATATATATTTATAATTCATAGTGTTATATACTAGTAACAGTATAATAGCTTTAAGTTGATTTAAAGTATTTTTGAATATAGAAAATTACAAATTTGCAATTAAATCACTATAAGGTGTTGAATAATATATACATATTGTCTATATGTGATACTTGTTATATATATATGGGATGAATATCACGGAGTATATATAATCTGATAGTCTATAGATTTAGCTCCCATGCTTGTGGTAAATTCACGCATATACGAATAATAGATTTTATATTAATAACAAATAAATATTGCTTGAAATACAATATAATTAATTTCTTAAATAAAGTGATTTATATTTTAAATGAAGCATATATTTGATGACTTGTGGATACGGCTAATTAGTACGGTTTTTCAGCTAGTTAACTTAAATATATTATCCAAATATTTCTAATTAACAAATATTTACATTTATTATTATTTAGTATTATCAAATTAATTTGAATACAATTATCTACAATTAATTAATTTACGTAAACCAAATTATCGCCCAAAATAACAATAAATACATTTATCTTTAATACATTGAACTTAACTAACATTTTATAATTATTTTAATAATATATTTTAAATAAAATATCTTTTATTTGTAAGTAATATACTTTAACTTAGCAATGTTTTATACTTTAGTAAATAATTATTAAAAACAAGGTTTATTTTATAAAAATTAATTTGTAAATTATTGTTTTGAAATAATAAAATATAAACAAAGATAATTGAAATTGTATATATTATAATTATAATTATTCGTAGATTTTGTTTTTAAATGTATTGGATAATTTTCTTATTAATATAGAAAATAACAAGACATACACACACACATACACAGACACACACACACACACACACTCACACACACACACACACACACATATATATATATATATATATATATATATATATATATATATATATGTGTCATTTATGTATAAAATGGGCGGGCTGTGGATCTCCTTTACACTTTGAGGTTATATATTAATACTCTTATCTATGTAATTCCATATTAACCATTTATATAATATATATTTTATATATTTTATATTTGGATTCTATAATACCAATCTAAATATATTGAAGTGAATTGTCATTCTCTGATAATTTATAATATTAAATACTAAAGACATTAAAAAATACAATTACTTGATTTAAAATTAATAAATAATATAATAAATCATATACCAGATATATACATATAAGGTACTAATTATTACAACTGAGTTAAAAACAAGTATACGGATAAACTAAATTAAAATGTAATGATAATGAATATTAATATTATTATGTAAGCAAGTTAATGAAAAATAAGAAATTATTAAATTCAAGATTGAAAACTGACAAAAATTAAACTCTCTCTCTCTAATACTCTTTAACTAAATTTACTCAAGAAACTAGATTTACAAGTACTTAGTTTTAATCTAGTAACTATATTTATTCATGTAACTTTATTTACTCAATTAACTTTATTTACTCAATTAACTGCATTTATTCAAGTAACGTTATTTACTCAATTAACTGTATTTAATCAAGTAATTAGATTTACTTAAATAACTAGATTTAATCAAGAAATTGTTTTTACTCAATTATACATATTTACTCAAGTAACTCTATTATATCAACTGATTCATTGGACACTCAATGTATGATATCATATACACCTTTGATAGTCCAATATCGCATCATTATACTATAGTATAACTTATAATTTTCAAATATATATTTTTTTAAATTAATAAATAAATAAATAATTGTAAACGTATATGATTAATATATATATACATTTATAAGTGTTATGTTAACTTCTTGATTCAATGTAATGTAACATTGTTTACACAACCAACGTATATATTTTAGTGAAATAATATCATTACTTTACATAAAGTGAATGTTCCATTTATAAGTACATTATTTTGAAATTTATATTGTAAAGAGGGTATAGAGTATTATCTATTGTATTTGCCTAAATAACATGTATTGCTATAGTATATACATATTTATAAGATCAAATTAATTTTAAATATTATCAGTTATAACCAATAAAATAAATTAAAATCTATTAGGTATACCCTAGATGTAAATCACACCCCTAACATGCCAATTATGAATAGTAAATATTATAATTTCAAAAATATAAATATTTGCTTTTAAATTATTGTATAATTAAATATATATATTTATGTTATACATTAAATGTAATTAGTAATTATTATAATTTAATATATTATTAATTGGATCATCAAACATCTATAAATATATTTTTAATATAATTTTAACAAATACAAATAATGTGTACAATGTGAATACTTTCACTGAAATATTTTACATAGAATAATACTTTTATATTTATTACTGATCTTCAGGTATATAAATATACTTCATAATAATTTGTTAGCATATAAAAGAAAATAGTATATGCCATGACGCAGTAAGAACAATTGAGCAGAACAATACATAATGATTCGATATTAATTAATTTCTATATATTGATTATAATAATATATTATCATTATTATAAATCAAAATAGTTTAACACCGGTTAATATATGTTTTATAAATATTATCATATCAATTTACATGTATTTATTTATTTTAAAATTCATTTTAGAATACAATTGATTAAAAAAATATGTAAAATGTCGTACATAATTTTGATATAATTAAAAAATAATAATTACAATTAAAATAATATTAAATTAAAATAAAATAAAATTAAAATTAAATTAAATTAAAGATTAAAAATAAAATGACATGCCATGATTACTTATTCGGAATTATTTAAATATCAGATCACATGACACAATAGTAGTTCATCTGAAACTATAGGTGTCCTATGGTAATTATGCAAGTCAAACACGTCTTATCAGTATGCCCCACGACCCCTGGCAGAACCCCTGGTGAATGATCCTCCTCGTGTACCTGGGTGGTCGATATTAGATAGATAATATTAGTGGGAATATTGAATACACAAACATATTTACATTTTATATAACTTATATTATAATATAGACTAAATACTTTAATATATTAATTTACTTTTATTATTAATATTAATATTAATAATTAATTAAAATTAACCAACTATATACCAATATTTCATTCTTTAGTATTTATACCATGATTTAATTCAAGTACATTCTCTATATGGTAATTAAACATATAAAGCTATAATATTATATTAATATTTTGAACGTATATATAACTACAATATAGTAAATATACTAAATTACAATATGGTATAGAATAGTAGCACGGAAACTACTTTTTACCTCTCAATTCATGCTAATAATTATACTATTATGATATACTATTATGATATTTATATATATATTTATATATTATAATTTACATTATATTATATATAGCTTAACAACCTCTTCCTCTAGCACTGAAGAAATCCATTGTTCTGTTATCTTTGTCTTGGGTTACATTATCATCTTCAGGTCGTGAATATGCTCCGATGGCTATTTAAACATATTACGATGTATTATCCAAAGTATGAATTATATATATATATATATATATATATATATATATATCTACAGTATACCAATATATATATATATATATATATATATATATATATTTATGAAAATCATTATAATTCATTTTCTATAAATTACATTAATACTTTAAGTACTTTAAGTAATTTAATACTTACTTCCAATTCCACCTCTGCAT
>OZ038314.1:40293033-40345636 GCA_964035775.1 Osedax frankpressi | reverse complement strand
ATTTCGAATTGAAACATATCTATCGCGATTTATATTATAGATATACTTACTTTATCAGATAACTCTACATACTTTATTTCTAATACAACAATATTTTATATAGTTATATTCATATATAGTATATTTATATATATGTTAATTATAATCAGTATATTCGTAATATATATTTCATTTGAAAAGATTAAGTACCAATGTATATTTTATGATAGAAATACACGAAACCCCCATATCCCCATATCCATAATTTAAATTATAAATCATTTTAATTATGGATATTAAATAATACCTCATTAAATAGAAGTTATATTTTTTATATTGAAATATGTATTTGTATTAAAAAATATTTAATATCTATGAATTAAAAATAATTATATATCATATTTATTACCAATCACATTACAGTCCAATCATATCAAAGTATTATATATGATAGACATTTACCATAGCAACACAATATATACAATAAGTTATTATATTACTATTATTAATTTATACATATTTTTTTATTAATAAGTTTAGAGTCTGTTGTATATGTTAGTATACTACGTAATATACTACAAAGTATATAATTATAATATAATTCGTTTTATATTATTAAAATATATAATATTATTATCGTGGCTACCCATGGCGAATACTATACACATATGTGATGCACTTGGAGCTTTTACAGTATATTGAGACCTTTGGTTCAATATACTGTTATTAAGGATATATTATAAGAGGACACAATATACATTGAACAAAGTATTGTATTGTTCAAACTTTATTACTAGTCACAGTAATATTATATGAATTTTTAAGCATAATTCGTTCGTAAATATAATTATAATATATATATATATATATAAATATATATATATATATATATATATATATATATATTTATGTATATATATATATATATTTATATATACATATATATATATATATATATATATATATATATATACATATATATATATATATATATATATATATATATATATATATATATTCATTTAGATAGTTATAATAGTTAAATATTGATTATTAGAGAACAAAATTAAATAATTTATAATATAACAAATGAATATATATTGCATAGAATAATTATTATATTTATAAAGAATACATTATTTTGTTAATGTATACACTTTGTATAAGATAAATATATATATATAAAGATTAATTACACACTTACTTAGATAAAGGACAGTGACAGACGAGATTATCATATACCTAGTTCAAAGACAGCAGAAACATTTATTAAAATGGTTTATAAACACTCATTATTATCCGGATTATTATAATATATTATAAAATCATACACGATATAGCATATCTTGAATATTGATAATTTTATTTTAATAACGACCTGGAATATATTACTATTGTTATTGATTCAGCATAGATACACTGGTATACTCATCTAAACATTTGTCATATAATATAACAATATATTTATTATAAATATGGCCAAACAGTATACCTTAAAAGTGTACTCTATAAGCAAAGAGAAAATGGAGAGATAATTGTATATCCAAGATCACATAATTCCATATTTTTATAGAAATAATATAAATTTCTTTAAATGTACTTTATATTTTCATATTATAAATATTATAAAATCTAATGAACAGGAAGCTGAGATTAATATAGAACAACAATTAGAGAATTTAGAGAAGGTATGGTATATATATATATATATATATATATATATATATATACATATATATGCTTATAATGTTATATGGTTCTAGAATTCCATGCATTCATTACATTCGTTTCTTTTACAGTTTCGTAATGAGAATTCACTTTCCTGCTCATCGCTAGCTTTTTGTTTATTAGAACTTTTGAGTCTACAGGAAAAACGGTTAAAACTCAGCCTCGATATCGATTTTTGAAATAATGACAATGTAATATTCTACATTTATATTTTAATGTATTTTTAATATATAATATTGGGAAATATAGAGGTAAAGCGAGAGAGTGAGAGAGAGAGAGAGAGAGAGAGAGAGAGTGTGAGAGAGAGAGAGAGAGAGAGAGAGAGAGAGAGAGAGAGAGAGAGAGAGAGAGAGAGAGAGAGAGAGAGAGAGATAACTTGATTTAATTTCAGCTATCAACTTTCATTACACAAACTTTCTTTAATATTTATTTATAATTGTTGCCAATGGCAACAAATATTTATAGTTTATTTTATTATTAAAAACATAAATTAATAATTTATAAACTATGTTTTAAATGATCTCAAATGTATACTGCAATGCATTGATATGATTAAGAATGTAACAACATGATATAGCTATATAGAGAGAAAGATATAGATATAGATAGAGATAGAGATAGAGATAGAGAGAGAGAGAGAGAGAGAGAGAGAGAGAGAGAGAGAGAGAGAGAGAGAGAGAGAGAGAGAGATAGAGAGAGAGATAGAGAGAGAGAGAGATAGAGAGAGAGAGAGAGAGATAACTTGATTTAATTTCAGCTATCAACTTTCATTACACAAACTTTCTTTAATATTTATTTATAATTGTTGCCAATGGCAACAAATATTTATAGTTTATTTTATTATTAAAAACATAAATTAATAATTTATAAACTATGTTTTAAATGATCTCAAATGTATACTGCAATGCATTGATAGGATTAAGAATGTAACAACATGATATAGCTATTGAGAGAGAAAGATATAGATATATATAGAGATAGAGATAGAGATAGAGATAGAGATAGAGATAGAGATAGAAATAGAGATAGAGATAGAGATAGAGATAGAGATAGAGATAGAGAGAGAGAGAGAGAGAGAGAGAGAGAGAGAGAGAGAGAGAGAGAGAGAGAGAGAGAGAGAGAGAGAGAGAGAGAGAGAGAGAGAGAGAGAGAGAGAGAGAGAGAGAGAGAAAGAGAAAGAGAGATAAACTCTATACTAATATTTTATATTATTCCATCGGTTGTTAATAATTAAGTACTATAAACTAACAATTGTTTGCGAATTAACATTTTTAACAATAATATATTGGTTGATAATAAGTGTAACGGTCATATATTAATAGTCCAGATGTTTTTTTAGGTCGCCGTCATTGTCGATTGAACAACTCAGTCTAATTAGAAACACGATTATGAAACGAGTTTATAAGATAAGCGAACCATATATCAAACAAGAGGATTTTAATAGCGACCTCCAAAATAAAAACAACGACGATTCTAATTTATTGGAGTATCTCAATTCTTCTGATTTAAAAAAATATTCGGCCAATAAGTGTACGTTTACTGCAAGTAATTCTGTTTCGTGTTTTTCCAGTACACTCCGTATAAATAGTGAAAATAAAGACAAGTATACGAAACAACCATATATTAAAACATGCGATGCAAGGATGAATGAAATAATAACACCTACTAAAGATGGACATATGAATAATCAAAGCGGTCACAATAATGAAGCTTCAGTTAATATTCTCATTACAGAAGACTGTGAATTGATAAGTCCTTCATGTAATACTGCATCCTTTTTTGCTAGTGCATTCCATGCAGAGAGACAAGATAATTTCTCACGGATAATACAATCAGAAATTGAAATCTCCGACTCCGATTCAATTGAGACAAGTATAATACTAACAAGTACACCTAATAAAGATGGGGAAATCGAATACACAACTATAATCAACACAAGTGAATCCAGTGATATCATATTGTTAGATGATTCTATATTGTCTAATTCAAGTACACAACCCATATATGTCAATTCATTGAATACGAGTCCAAATTTGCAACATACGAATGATACAAGCAAAGATGTTTCAGTTATAAGGCTTATTAGAGAAGATTGTGAATTGATAAGTCCAATTACTGAGAATGATAATGAAATAACAAGTACTATTTTTAAACATGACAATGGAGTGGTCAGCCCAATTATTTGCATAGAAGATCCAGTGAGACATAATGATGATGATTTAATAAGTCCAATAGAAATATTTCCTAAAGATGAACTTAAAAAGCTTACATTTACTCCTAAAATTATTTTGGTTAATATTGAAATTCATAATCAATCAAATGAGTGATATATATGATAATTATAAATATATATATATAATTATAAAACATATGTGTATATAAATAGTAAACAAATAATTATAATCATTACAAATGTATATTTGTATATATATATATATATAACATAATATGCTAATAATTTCAGAATTTTACAGAGAACATTAATCAGTGGTTATTTTATTATAAATACACATACAAAATACACATATATTAAAAATATTACACTTCTATAAATCCACTTATTGTATACGATGAATATTAATATTTATAATAATTATGTGATGATGTATATATAGTATGGTACCATATTGTACATCTAATATTACATCGTAGTGAAAAGAAAAGAGTGAAGAAAGGATATATGCAAAGAACGTTTAAAAAACAAAGGTTTATTAGTTAATAAAGATATCAATAGTTAATATAGTTAATAGAAATACCATATTGTTATTAATATATCTCCAGCACTATAATTTTATATTTATCCTGTCGTAAAGTATATTTCTTTATAAGTATATAACTTTATCGTAACGGAACATATCTATAAAATAACTTGTAACTATTACAGTATGCAAAAGAAATGCTTAGATTTCAAACAAGTGAATAGAGATAAGGAGAATACAGTTCTCATGGTGTTAGTAATATTACTTTAAGTTCAACTATTTTATAATTAGAATAACATATCATGTATATAATCATATATATAAATATATATATATATGCTCGAGAACGTATATACTATAATAGCATAATATATATATATAAGTATTATAATTTATTATTGATTTTATTTATATTGATTTTTAGGAAAAAAAATAAACAGGATAAGAAAGTAAATAAATTAAAATCAAAGTTAGTAATTTACATAACTTTGATATAGTAAAATATTATACTACTATTAATATAACTTTATAGAATAACATAACTGTACATATTTATTATAATATAAGAGTTATACAAATTACACTTAATCACAAGGTTAATAATATTATCTGGTAGTGAAAAAGTATTATTTTGATTTACTGTAGATTTCATTGTATATAGTAGTTACCTTGGTTACAGTTATCATGTAATTACAACTACCAAATATGGTTATATGTAATATTGAGTTTACTTGCAACAAGAATGATTTATTGCAATCACCAATTCTCAATTAATCCGCAGGAAGAAAAGTTTCAAAGATAACCAGGAAGAAAAACAACTGATATTATTACACATGTGATATAGTAACTACAATAGTAAGGCCATCCTTTCTTCATATATATTCAAACTAATTATATTGTCTTATTTTTATGAAGAATGTGTAAATTTAACATTCTATTTTCAATAATCTGTGATATAAAGTAACATAATTATAAATAAAATAGTGGACACTTTTTTAAATAAATATAGTATAGTATTTAAATGTTATTTATTTATAAATATACTAAATCAATGGTCAATTAGAATAATAATCATACTTTTCTAATACATTTCCTAATAACATATTTAATAAATAAATAATAGAAAATCATATATTTGTAAAGAATTTTATTTTATTAAAAAATAATATATAACACATTTGTTATAAATATTAATTTTGAAATATTTGATAATTATTTAAATATTACCTTCATTATTAATATTCTAAATATTATCTTCCTCTAAAACTACCACCACCGCGACCTCTAAAACTTCCACCTCCACGACCTCTATCACCTCCTCTACCACCACGACCTCTGAATGATCCGCCTCCTCGCGAGAAACTTCCGCCACGACCTCCTGCGAAGTTATTTCATATATTTAAACAATATACTTTATTAAAAATAAAATAAATAAAAAGATTGTAACCTCTCGCTCCTCCTCGACCTCCTCTTCCTCGTTGTGGTTGATTACCTCCTAGGAATCTAGAGAGCGGTAGAAGTTTAGCCGGATCGATAAAGAACTTCTGCTTGGAATCGAATGATCCGGCCTTCATGTCTCCGCTGATTTTCACGCTGAAGTAGTAATCTTTAACTGGACCAAAGATCTCATCTACTTTACCCACTTGCTGTTTGTTTTCTAAGTAGATGGGGGCATTGAAGTAGGGCACTTTTTCTTGCATCGCAGACTTGCAGATTATGTCGTCTTCGCACGGATGCAGGAAGTCTCCGATAGCTACGATGGGAAAATAGCAAACTTAGGTAAAGAGTTATTAGTCAAGTATTCTTTTTAAGATCTTAAAGAATATGTCTAAACATATTCTTATGAAATACAGTGGGTAGGAATCGTAATATCCACATTAATTAATTATAGTGAACCCAAGGTGTGTAGCAATACAATTTAAAATAGTATTCTTGAGACCGATTTACGATCATGACACCATTGATATTATTTGTATATTACATAGCGTGATAAATTGCCAATGGGAATTGTTGAAATATTGTAGTTGTCTGAGATGATTTAATATAAATATCAACCTACTACTTCTTCTGGTGGACCATAGTCTTGAAATCTGTTGCCTCCTGAAATTTAATTGTTAATATAGAAATTGTTCGTAGGATATTTATTATTACTATTTATCAGTGTATTCATAGATTTTAAAATATAGTTCTATATAAATTATTAATATTCATATTCTTATGTATTGTATTATAAGCAATTACATATTTCATATAAAAAATATAAATAATCTTATAAAACATAAATTATTACTTACTAGATTTAATGTCTAGTAAATTAAAGATATTAATTATAATACATGTAGATATAATAAACAATCTGTTAAAATGTAGTGCAGTAAAGGAAAATTATTAGATAAATAGAGTGGTTAATTTTCTGGCAAAAAAAACATTTAAATAATGATGATTTTTAATAAAATTAACCTCCAAATCCTCCTCTTCCTCCACCTCCTCTACCACCACCTCCAAATCCTCCTCTTCCACCTCCTCGGCCACCACCACGTCCTCCTCCTCTTCCTCCTCTAAAACTCATCTATAAATAATTAAATATAAGTATGTAATCTATATAATAAATGTGAATATTGACGGAAATTTACTTTTATTCTGTCAAACGTATTAAGTAATTTGGCAAAAAACCAATAATTATAATTCCTAATTTTGTATTTATTTTATTATTTTTACCTAATAAATCAATTGGTAATAAGAATATTGGATTATATGATATATATATATTTATAATTCATAGTGTTATATACTAGTAACAGTATAATAGCTTTAAGTTGATTTAAAGTATTTTTGAATATAGAAAATTACAAATTTGCAATTAAATCACTATAAGGTGTTGAATAATATATACATATTGTCTATATGTGATACTTGTTATATATATATGGGATGAATATCACGGAGTATATATAATCTGATAGTCTATAGATTTAGCTCCCATGCTTGTGGTAAATTCACGCATATACGAATAATAGATTTTATATTAATAACAAATAAATATTGCTTGAAATACAATATAATTAATTTCATAAATAAAGTGATTTATATTTTAAATGAAGCATATATTTGATGACTTGTGGATACGGCTAATTAGTACGGTTTTTCAGCTAGTTAACTTAAATATATTATCCAAATATTTCTAATTAACAAATATTTACATTTATTATTATTTAGTATTATCAAATTAATTTGAATACAATTATCTACAATTAATTAATTTACGTAAACCAAATTATCGCCCAAAATAACAATAAATACATTTATCTTTAATACATTGAACTTAACTAACATTTTATAATTATTTTAATAATATATTTTAAATAAAATATCTTTTATTTGTAAGTAATATACTTTAACTTAGCAATGTTTTATACTTTAGTAAATAATTATTAAAAACAAGGTTTATTTTATAAAAATTAATTTGTAAATTATTGTTTTGAAATAATAAAATATAAACAAAGATAATTGAAATTGTATATATTATAATTATAATTATTCGTAGATTTTGTTTTTAAATGTATTGGATAATTTTCTTATTAATATAGAAAATAACAAGACATACACACACACATACACAGACACACACACACACACACTCACACACACACACACACACACATATATATATATATATATATATATATATATATATATATATATATGTGTCATTTATGTATAAAATGGGCGGGCTGTGGATCTCCTTTACACTTTGAGGTTATATATTAATACTCTTATCTATGTAATTCCATATTAACCATTTATATAATATATATTTTATATATTTTATATTTGGATTCTATAATACCAATCTAAATATATTGAAGTGAATTGTCATTCTCTGATAATTTATAATATTAAATACTAAAGACATTAAAAAATACAATTACTTGATTTAAAATTAATAAATAATATAATAAATCATATACCAGATATATACATATAAGGTACTAATTATTACAACTGAGTTAAAAACAAGTATACGGATAAACTAAATTAAAATGTAATGATAATGAATATTAATATTATTATGTAAGCAAGTTAATGAAAAATAAGAAATTATTAAATTCAAGATTGAAAACTGACAAAAATAAAACTCTCTCTCTCTAATACTCTTTAACTAAATTTACTCAAGAAACTAGATTTACAAGTACTTAGTTTTAATCTAGTAACTATATTTATTCATGTAACTTTATTTACTCAATTAACTTTATTTACTCAATTAACTGCATTTATTCAAGTAACGTTATTTACTCAATTAACTGTATTTAATCAAGTAATTAGATTTACTTAAATAACTAGATTTAATCAAGAAATTGTTTTTACTCAATTATACATATTTACTCAAGTAACTCTATTATATCAACTGATTCATTGGACACTCAATGTATGATATCATATACACCTTTGATAGTCCAATATCGCATCATTATACTATAGTATAACTTATAATTTTCAAATATATATTTTTTTAAATTAATAAATAAATAAATAATTGTAAACGTATATGATTAATATATATATACATTTATAAGTGTTATGTTAACTTCTTGATTCAATGTAATGTAACATTGTTTACACAACCAACGTATATATTTTAGTGAAATAATATCATTACTTTACATAAAGTGAATGTTCCATTTATAAGTACATTATTTTGAAATTTATATTGTAAAGAGGGTATAGAGTATTATCTATTGTATTTGCCTAAATAACATGTATTGCTATAGTATATACATATTTATAAGATCAAATTAATTTTAAATATTATCAGTTATAACCAATAAAATAAATTAAAATCTATTAGGTATACCCTAGATGTAAATCACACCCCTAACATGCCAATTATGAATAGTAAATATTATAATTTCAAAAATATAAATATTTGCTTTTAAATTATTGTATAATTAAATATATATATTTATGTTATACATTAAATGTAATTAGTAATTATTATAATTTAATATATTATTAATTGGATCATCAAACATCTATAAATATATTTTTAATATAATTTTAACAAATACAAATAATGTGTACAATGTGAATACTTTCACTGAAATATTTTACATAGAATAATACTTTTATATTTATTACTGATCTTCAGGTATATAAATATACTTCATAATAATTTGTTAGCATATAAAAGAAAATAGTATATGCCATGACGCAGTAAGAACAATTGAGCAGAACAATACATAATGATTCGATATTAATTAATTTCTATATATTGATTATAATAATATATTATCATTATTATAAATCAAAATAGTTTAACACCGGTTAATATATGTTTTATAAATATTATCATATCAATTTATTTGTATTTATTTATTTTAAAATTCATTTTAGAATACAATTGATTAAAAAAATATGTAAAATGTCGTACATAATTTTGATATAATTAAAAAATAATAATTACAATTAAAATAATATTAAATTAAAATAAAATTAAATTAAAATTAAATTAAATTAAAGATTAAAAATAAAATGACATGCCATGATTACTTATTCGGAATGATTTAAATACAGATCACATGACACAATAGTAGTTCATCTGAAACTATATGTGTCCTATGGTAATTATGCAAGTCAAACACGTCTTATCAGTATGCCCCACGACCCCTGGCAGAACCCCTGGTGAATGATCCTCCTCGTGTACCTGGGTGGTCGATATTAGATAGATAATATTAGTGGGAATATTGAATACACAAACATATTTACATTTTATATAACTTATATTATAATATAGACTAAATACTTTAATATATTAATTTACTTTTATTATTAATATTAATATTAATAATTAATTAAAATTAACCAACTATATACCAATATTTCATTCTTTAGTATTTATACCACGATTTAATTCAAGTACATTCTCTATATGGTAATTAAACATATAAAGCTATAATATTATATTAATATTTTGAACGTATATATAACTACAATATAGTAAATATACTAAATTACAATATGGTATAGAATAGTAGCACGGAAACTACTTTTTACCTCTCAATTCATGCTAATAATTATATATTATGATATACTATTATGATATTTATATATATATATATATATATATATATATATTATAATTTACATTATATTATATATAGCTTAACAACCTCTTCCTCTGGCACTGAAGAAATCCATTGTTCTGTTATCTTTGTCTTGGGTTACATTATCATCTTCAGGTCGTGAATATGCTCCGATGGCTATTTAAACATATTACGATGTATTATCCAAAGTATGAATTATATATATATATATATATATATATATCTACAGTATACCAATATATATATATATATATATATATATATTTATGAAAATCATTATAATTCATTTTCTATAAATTACATTAATACTTTAAGTACTTTAAGTAATTTAATACTTACTTCCAATTCCACCTCTGCATGATCCTCTACTTGCTCCACGACCTCTTGCACATCCTCTGCTTCCTCTAATTCCACTTTGTCCTCTAATAATTAACTGCAAATAACCAATTAGATTATGTTATCTATATATTATGCTATCTATGATTACTAAACACATCATATTTTTTATATATATATTATAATATATATATATATATATATTATATATATATATTTATATATTATATATATATATATATATATATTATATATATATATATATATATATATATATATATATATATATATATTATGGATATACAATGTACATAAATGTGAATTGAAATCCATATTTATTATTTACCTTTTATTTTCCTTACTGAGATATTGTATTGTCTATGTTGTTATTAAATAAGCATACACACATACATAGATACATACTTATTTATGGTATATATTTTACTATGGCATAATAATTTAATATGTTATATTTGTATGCAATATTTACTTATTAATAAAGTATACTTTGCATATACTAACACTCATATTATTATTTATTTTATAACTGATTATTATCTAATGTATGCGTTTATTTATATATAATGATGGTAATGCCTGAGTGAACACCGTATACGTATTCACTCATGCGTGGTAGTGAAAGGACACATTGTAGAGTGATTTATATTGTTTGTGCTATTGTGTGTACTATATGAAATACAACACCCCCGTAAATATCATCAATATAGCACATAGGCATTGTAAACATTGGATACAATGTATGCATTGCACATAATTGATGGTTTATTCTATAGTGACGGTCAGTTTATGGTCAGTAAATATGCGAACATATAAATAGAAGTAGGTCAATAAGTATTCATGGCTATATATAGTATACATATATATATATATATATATATATATATATATATATATATATGTGGTATGGTATATAGTTTATTTACGCAAGTAAATCGAAATAAGTAATTTTCTCAAATCTGCTCTATAATTATTTTATAATTTATTAATATATTCTCTTAGAACCCTTTTAAATCTGCCATTTTTTAATATCCTTATTATATCAGTTGTTCATTCCATAATTGCTAGAGGTAGGTAAGAAATATATTCTTCCTTATTTCTTTAGATGGAAGTATTTACTCTGTAAATAAATACTATCGGAAGAGCGTATAGCTCGGTTGGTGGGTATATATATAATGATGTCATATTCCCTTTTGATTTCAGTATAATGTATCTTATAGTATTCGGTTGATATATTATCAGTGAATATAATTATATTATAACACAGTGTAACAATTTTACAGGTTGAGCAATATTTCGGTATTATAATTTACGGATTAATTATTATATCTGTCATTGTACCTGTAGGATATATCATTATCCGACAAAACTCTAAGATTTATAATTTTATAAATAGTATGGTGCAATATTTATGTAAATCAATAAGTTTGTTATTAATTTATTTTTGGTTGATAATGTAAGTTCAAGTTTCAGTTTATTTAATATTAAATTATTTTGCGGCAAATTAATACGATTAATACGGCAAATTATAATATCAATATACTATATGTTCATTAAAAACATATATTTATAGCATTTATATTATTATTATTTTTATATTAAAATAATATATTACGCTTTTACATATTTTCACCACATCATACATATATATATATCATTATTATTATTATTATTATTAATCTCATTATTATTATTATTATTATTATTATTATTATTATTATTATTATTATTATTATTATTATTATTATTATTATTATTATTATTATTTTATTATTATTATTATTATTATTATAAGTATTATTATTATTATTATTATTATTATTATTATAATTATTATTATTATTATTATTATTATTATTATTATTATTATTATTATTATTATTATTATTATTATTATTATTATTATTATTATTATTATTATTATTATTATTATTATTATTATTATTATTATTATTATTATTATTATTATTATTATTATTATTATTATTATTATTATTATTATTATTATTATTATTATTATTATTATTATTATTATTATTATTATTATTATTATTATTATTATTATTATTATTATTATTATTATTATTATTATTATTATTATTATTATTATTATTATTATTATTATTATTATTATTATTATTATTATTATTATTATTATTATTATTATTATTATTATTATTATTATTATTATAATCAATATTAAAACAAATATAATAGTAACAATAATACTAATTCTGGTAAAACAATTGTAAATTATTAAAAAAAAAGAAACACAATTATTTCTAAACTATTAATACCAGGTCTTCTTAATTCTTAATTCAAATTTACAAACATTCCCGATAGGTATATGTGATTTAAAAAACAATAAACACTTATTGTAAATAAAATTTATATAAATCTAAATTCTTTATCTTTTCTTTAATCAAGTCAATTATTTTTTCGGTCAGAAGTTTTTATATCATTAAAATAACAATAATGATGAAATATATTTATATTACTTATAAAAAGGAATTCCATACGTTCTATAGAGCTACTCCTTCATATAACCATATGTCTAGGGTTAAATGGAGCTACTTTTCTATAATAAACAAATGCCTCTAGGCATTTGTCCTATGTGATTAAATATTAGTGCACTTCTGCAGTTGATGACCAGATCTATGATTATATAACCGCATTAGTATTTCTTAATTTCTTTGAAAAACTTATCACCAAGAAAACCGACTTGAAAATATATACTGAATTTCTTGATTTTAACAATCTTTTCTTTTAAATAATTGGAGAATAATTAATTATGTTGAGTTGATTAATAATTTATTTATATAATGTAACTCGTGATTAAACCCGTGATCACACGCACACACACATAAACATACATACACACATATACACACACACATAAAACAAAAAATATATAAATACATTTCTATAAGATTATAAGAATACAAATTATATATATATATCAATTTATACCTGTAAAGAAAATATGTAAAATACATAAAACAAGATTCAATTCTATAGGTTAACAAATAAACATGTAAATTGTAATACATAAACGAAATGGTATCTTTGATATTCCGATTTTAATATATAGTATTTATCAAAAATGTATCATATATTACAGGATAACCGTAAATAAAGGTATCCTACTAGGAAATGGGTAACTATCACAAGTGTATTAAATGTTTACATTTCTTTAGAGATAAGTATATTATCTTTATTATCAAAAGCACTATCGTCTGTATATGTAGCATTAATTCAAATACGGGAATATTATAATAGTATATTATTAAATTAAAACCGTCTTCTATAAAGTTAAACCGGTATAACGAAGTTGTTAATAATTGCATTTACTCACAATGTGTTATAGACGATATCCTTTATAGAGAATTAGCCTATATCGATTATATAGTAATATATGAATGTCTTTATAAATAAAGTAGAAACTTATTTTGATTCCATTAATTCTAGAAGATAAAGCATCAATTACATTTTGTTGTTGTATGATGACGTATAATTACTAGACATACTACATATTATGTTAGATACTATCTTAATTTTCTTTTATATAATATAATAATATATGGTATACACTATAATATGCTATTTAATACTATTGTATAGAAATTAGGTATCATTATTTGCATATATTCAACATTATAACGGTCTATGCGAAGATTAATTTGTAGTTTATTGAATTAATACATAGAACAATTACTCTATGGAGTAATACATATACACACATATACATATACATACACATATACATATGTATGTATATATATATATATATATATATATATATATATATATATATATATATATGATGTAATACTCACGTAATCATTGATTTACTATAATTTAATATATATAAATAAACTAACTTTATAAAATGAGGTCTATCAAAGAGGTAATAAACAACATTGATATAAAGTGAAATGAATAATGCAACAAAGATGATAATAATCAGTTCAATATTACAGAAGCTGGATCGAGGTACTTATTAAACTGATGCAATCAATTGAAAAATAAAAAGCGAAGGTTTATAATTTAATGTAAACAATGTTTGTCAATATTTACACAATGTTTACACTTTGGCATTAAATATCCCGATTGAAATATGTATTAATTCCAAATATAGTAATGTATGCATAATGATTAATACATAATACTAGTATACCAATGGTAAATATTTCTTGAATTAATTTAAATTATTAGTTTAATTAAAGGTTAATAAAAGAGATATATATATATATATATATGTATGTATATATATATGTATGTATATATATATATATATATATATATATATATATATATATGTATACATTGTATATACTATATATATAATAAATATATTATATATAGGTATAGTTTTTAAAAGAATGTTATATATACTACTATATAGAGGAAATAATGAATAATTTTAAGATTATTATAATATTTTCTATTATTTTATACTATCTTTAAGCGTAAAAATACAATTAATAATTATGTAATAGTATGTAAATGTAGATATAAATTATTATCCAAACTATAGTTTAAATGTAGAAATGCATTAGTTAAAACTACATCATATATTCTGTTACATATACAGTTAAAGTTACAGTTATGTGATTATATATTGTGTATAACCCGTCGACTACTCTTGTATCACTATACCTTTATATTCGGCTAATAAACCACGTAATGCCAACCAGAATTTATAGAAATTAATGAGTAAAGAAACGAGTTGACAAAATACCGTTATTCAATTGATATGCTTTGAATTTTAATTCTTCCGGTATGTCATAGGATAGATCATACTCCATTGTCATCTATACAAAGATTTTATTTATTTTCTATATTTAAATTATGGTTAATATTAGTTGATTTTGAGAAATAGGTTTATATTATTATTCTAATTATATTATTAATTATGTTCATCTTAAGTATACTTATTATTAACAATTTATATACTTATTAAATATATATATATATTATTAACTATATATGTACTATTTGGAAAGCAATTTGTTGTCTATATTTTAAATTTAACATTACATTTTATAATAAACAATATGACACTATAATACACAGTTTATATATTATATATTTATTTTAAGACTCCAAATAAATGAAAATATACTATAAATTATATATATATATATATATATATATTTAATTAAGAATTATTAATATTCATGTTTTATTATGAATCAATATATAAAATATAAAGTTATAATATATAAAGTAATTTATAGCTATACATTTCTAAATTATTACTGCCGCACAAATTGATTTTTCCAAGAATTCGTAATATGTTAATTAATATTTATAGATTTAACTCTAAAATAAAGTAAGATGCATACCTTAGAATAAATTTACATTAATTTACTTATAGAAATTACTACAACATAGCACGTCACTATGACTATTTAATTCAAAGTGGTACTCGTATATTAATTATATTTTATTTAAATGGTTTATAAATTATTTCCGTCAATTATAAAAAAGGGAAAACTATATGTAATATAAACATACAAATATAAGTTATATAATAATGCTATAGTATAAAAATAAGCAATACATTATATGCTGGATTAGATTAATTCACAATCAAAGTCACTAATACATGGAATGTCATTTTCGATTATAAGTATGCATGTTAAAAATAAGTATAATAATAAACGATGGTTAAAATATATAGATAAAGGAATTGTGGAAAAATGAGAAAATATATCTTATCAAATCATACAATTTCAACAATATATATAAAAGTAGTATTATACATTATGTAGTATATACATTATATAGCAAGTATTAATAGTGTGGCATATTATATAATGTATATATAATTAGCGTCCATTGATGGATATCGTATATGATAATATTATAAATAATTATTAGATGTACATTGTTGCCCGTGATATAACATGCAATAATGTAATTTATTATCAATGCAATAATATGGAAGTATCTTGTATAATATGTCGGTAATAAAAATAATATTTTTTAATAACAACTCGATAAACATATTGCTTATATAATACTTATTCAGTTTTTTATTGTTTAAAGTAGAATTTCTCTCTGTATTCGTTAATTTAGATTTAGTTTTTTTGGCATCTACTTCTATTACTAATGATTCTCGTTCAACAAAGTTCATCCTTTCTTATCAGATTCTATATAATTGGTATTGTTTTAATATTTAAATTAATAGCGAATATCATAGAATAATTCATTTATAGTAGGATGTATTAATTACATAAGTATTAGCAATTAAAAATAAATACACATAACTATATATATATAATAGACAAATTAAAATATATTAACTCTATTTATAGATTGTAAAAGCAAACAAAATAAAAACCTTTCGACAACAAATGTGATTATTTTTCTTTTGGAAGATATTACCGTCACAACATATTTCATGTACTGGATGAAATGTAATGTATTTACACGGGTTCTTTATATTTTGATCTCCGTTGAATGGAATTGAATTATCTTTTTCTTTGATTTCAACAGCAGAATCTTCTATTGCAGTATTTAACGATCTTTTGATTACTAAATTATGGAATAGTTATTATATTCATTATTATAAATATATATGCAAGTACATTTAAAAAAGAATATACATATACATATTAAGATTATAGGTCTAAATATTTGCATTAGGAATTAAAAAAAATATAAAAGAATTTCTAAAGAAAATTCCTACCACCTTTAATTGGAGCAATGGTTGTTGGGCAATTTGCTACGTGAACATGTCGACAGACGGTCCATGCTCCGATATCAGAAATGAACACGAACAACAAAATAGATAGAATCATATTCTTGTTTAGTAAAAACCTAACAAATCGTAATGTTATCTCATATATTGTTTGTTCAAAAATATTTCTTTTATACTACGTTTTTTATTAACTTACATTTCAATTTGTTCTTTTATAATCTATGCTTCTGAAAATAAAATTAGATATAATTGAGGTTCGATAGAGTATGGCTTTAAATACTGATATTCAAAGCCCTACAAGTGCACTAGAGAAAGTGATGCAAGCTAAAATGACTTTACAAAATCAATATTAGCTAATTCAATGTTTACCATGTAATTATCACAACTATATCTAAATGATTAAATCCGAATCTACCTGCTAATCCAATTTATATATAGACTCAGTGGAATAACGAAACTAAGATATCATTGTTATTATAACATATTATAGATAAGGTTTAATATAGGTGAAATGTGTAAAATGAAACACTGTATATTAATGCCTTCTGTCAATAAAAGTAAACACATTTTATATCAGGAATAAAATAAATAATTCAAATTATAATAATATATCTACTATTATTTATATATAGTGTGATTAATATGTAATTTGAATTTTAAAATTACATCAGCATATTAAAAGAAACAAATAAGTCCAATAATACATTTTATCAACCGTATAGTGGTAATCTGAACAGATTGGGAAGTCCCATGAAACAAATTATTTTCTAAATATATAAACTGATATTTTATTTATCAAAAAAATGCAATTAATTGCAAAGATAATATAATATTATCAAATAGTGTGTAATATTTATAATAATATAAATAATATTAAATATTTTTTAGGCAAATTTCTTAAATATAATATCTAAATTTGATAATTCACTCTCTTCTTGACAGATATGTTTGATTTCTTCTAAAGCTACAATAATAGAAATATGTAAGGAATACTAAATATTATCGAAGTTTATTATAGAGTGATTAATTTATAGTTACTTAAAAATAATTAACTACTATAAAACAATAAACCATTTTTTTCTTTATTCGACATAAACATCCAAATTATTTCAAATCTTTTAATCGAAGTAATTTCTTTCAAAAAATCTAAGGCCAAGGCAATTCTTCCTGAATATAAACAAATAGGTTAAATAAAGGATTAAATTAATAATCACATACTATATTGTATACATACTAAATTGTAATAACTAAATTGAACCTTGCTTTACAAATTCAAGACAGCTCATCACCAGTTTTTCCAGCATAGGTCCATCAAGTTTATTAGTAATTACTGTAAATTGTAGTCGTACAACATATGCATTCAATATATACAAGAATAGACACGTTTTAACTAGTTTAAAAATACCTTGAGGTAATTTAGAAGGAACAATTTGGTTGAGCAGAGAGACAAAGGGATCGATGAGTTTAGAGTTCTTATGGAAGCTCCAATTCTTTAAGAAGTCGTAACTGCTGATACAAGTTGTGTTCTTGGACGCAACTTGAGTGTTTCTCATAGATCTCTTCTCTGCATACTCAGTGTTTTCTTCTGGTGGCGTTTTCTGCTTTTGTATCTCTTTCTTCGGTAGTTTGGCAGCTGGCAATGTTGTAGGAGTTTTAATTTGTGCTTTTGTTTCTTTATTTGAAGTCTTATCTACTCTATTTCCGAGGTGAATCTCCTCGAATTCATCGCAACTACTATCTGTATCTGAATCATCGTCTTCAAAAACTGGAATTATCTTTCTGTTTTTTTCCAACTCCTATTTAAAATTAAATGTATTTATTATAAAGGATTATTAATTTAGTAATCTCTTTATTAATTAAAAGCGTCGCAATTAAACTTAGGCCTACTTGTTCATGAAGTTCTTCACACGATTTCATTAATTGTAATGCAGCACTATTGTTTGGTTCCACATACAACAATAAAGAGAGGTCTTTTATCGAGTTGGTATATTGCTTCAAATGTTCATAGCTCTGAGAGTACGAATGTTAGTTGATTAACTATAAACACCATAAGTAATGGGAAAAGAATAGTTGAAATGATCAGTGAGAATATGAATAAAAGGATGAAAATTAAATGAATTGAAAATATTAAGTGAAAATATACGAAGAAAATCATTTTAGGAAATATTACTATTTATCATTGTGTAACTATTATATTATTAGAAATTAAAATTATAAAATTATAAGGAACCTGGGATCTTCTGAACAAGGCTTTAATGTGTTTTGGTTGTTCTTTAATAATCAATGAGCAATCATCAATGACTTCTTGAAACCTCGACAGTTTTAGGAAACACAGAGATCTATTAGAAATACATGCAATTCTATTTTCGTCAGCTTCGATGCATTTAGAATACATCTCAATGGCCTTTAAATACTCACCCTGTTTAAATTGGTACGATTTAAATGATTCAACAGAAAATAATTCTAAAGTTTATTCATTTATTTATATCAAAAATTAGCGTTACAAATATAAAATGCAAAGAAAATAGAAATGTTATAATACCTTCTTAACAAATTGGTTTCCGTTATTTTTAATTTCATCATAATCCACTTGAGATGTTGAAATTTCTGAGTCGATTTCTGAGTCATGTGTAGACTGAAGAATTACGGTATAGTCTTTGTTAGGAAGTGTAGAGCGCCACCTATTGCCTTTCAAATCTTTCAAGTGCGACATGCATCTGGGTTTTACAGAAACAAAATGAACGCATTATTATATATTAATATAATTATCAACGACTTTAAGATTTCAAATATTGTATTAAAGCATGTATTAAATGCAAAATACATATCTCTAATAATATCAACGCATTCAAGTTATAGTGTATCCTAGATATAACACCACAAGTTAGGACTTGACCTAAACTTATCCAAATTCCTGTTATAGCTAACCTCTAGTAGACTTTGGAGCCAACTTTTCAAATGTCACAAATTAACGAGTAAGCTATTCGCACAACTTTAATTAAAACTTTAAAAACTACCATGCAAAGAGGAATTTACAATAAATCACCTTAACAATTCAATCTTAATTCCCGTCCAAGCGCCACCTACCTCCATATATAATATCAGTGAATTCCCGCCACATACGTATATCCCCACCCTGACCGCCTCACAAACCTGTCAGCTCCTTGACGAGCGGGTAATGAACCATTGTGGAGTCTAGTCGCAACGATGTGGAAATCTTCATAAGCGGCTTCGTAACGTTCCAGACTCTCCAGGGCTTGACCCCGTCTCAAAAGGGTCTTGGAGACGATGGCGGGCGCCACGTGGGGGCAGAGTGAGAGGGCGAGATCGCAGTCGGAGGAGGAGTTGGTGCTATCGCCGCACTTCTGGTGGGCGGCGCTACGGTTGGAATACAGCGTGGCTAGAGCATTGCCTCCTGGTGGGTAGTTAGGGAGTTAGTGAGTACTGTAGGGTATTGAATCCTAGTGGGTAGTTAACGAGTGATGCAGGGAGTGAGGTAGGGGATGAGGTATGGGATGAGGTAGGGGATGAGGTATGGGATGAGGTAGGGGATGAAGTAGGGGATGAAGTAGGGGATGAAGTAGGGGATGAAGTAGGGGATGAGGTAGGGGAGTTCGATGAAGGTGAATGGCTAGGTGATTGGAGTTATTTTATGATATCAATGATTTTTCTTGAGAGAGGCGTAAAATATATTTTCTGATGAAGGAAATATAAATTAACATAAAATAATAAAATATTTAAAATGCAATATTAAATTAGATAAAAATCAAAAATATTGTTCTGAGATTAAACTCTTTTATATAACTTTTACCGTATAATGCATTGTCCTCAAATTAGAATTCGAAAACAATGGAAACAATACAAACCATATGGCAGGGCAAACTGAATGGCCGCAGTGTACTGGTGAATTGCGGTTGCATAATCGCCGCTCTTAAAACTCGCGTTGCCTAGTTGCTTGTGTTTCTCGAGCTTTATCGCTTTTGCTTTCGGAATACGTTCACGAGCTTCGGCGATTTCATGGCTCGGCATTTTGGTTGTTTCGTGAACGGGTGTTTTAACGACCGAGGAATTCAAATCTAGAACCGGGGGCTTGGGATTGTAAGTGATGGGCTGAGAGGAGACGTTCATTACATCTTTTGAACAGCAAGGCATATCTTCACTGGTAAAACTGTCCGACGTACAAGAGAAGGTTGGTAAGGATGGAGTTGCGACGGTGTGGTTTTCGGGAACGTCTTCAGTGTAAACTATCTCGTAGTCTCCCTTCGCTTCAATGTTAATGTCTCCCTTCACTTTCGGCTTGAGGTCTCCCTTCACTTGCCCTTTCGTCTCTCCCTTAAGTTCACTTTTATGTATCATATCGTAGCTGGAGTCCTCACTAGAAACGTCTTCATTTGTTACTCTCGTCACTTCCTTTTTCTCTTGTTCAATAGTTGGCAGTTTCTTGTCGTCTGTATTCGCTAATTTAGAGGTTTTTATAATCGGCTCTTCTTCTATATATTCAGTGATTCCAGACACCTGCAACTACAATGGAGAATAATATAATAACAATGAGAATAACAATGAGAATAATAATGAGAATAATAATGAGAATAATAATGAGAAGAACAATGAGAATAACAATGAGAATAACAATGAGAATAACAATGTGAATAACAATGAGAATAACAATGAGAATAACAATGAGAATAACAATGAGAATAACAATGAGAATAACAATGAGAATAACAATGAGAATAACAATGAGAATAACAATGAGAATAACAATGAGAATAACAATGAGAATAACAATGAGAATAACAATGAGAATAACTATGAGAATAACAATGAGAATAACTATGAGAATAACAATGAGAATAAAAATGAGAAGAACAATGAGAATAACAAGAGAAGTTATTTAATGGATCGCAATAAAAGATCAATTTATAGAAACTGATAATCTAAAATAAGAAACAAGGTAACATTAATGACAAAGGAAAATTAACTTAAAAAATAACCAACCTCAATATATTCATCCTCACTTTCATCCGAATCCACCTCTTGAATAGTCATTCTACGACCTTTAACCTTAGTTTCATCGAGATATTTCCTAAGTTCTTTGTGTAAGCTCTAAGAGGAGAAGTTAAGTGAATTCGGAGATCAACAATACATTTATCGATAAAATACAATGATGAAGAATATTAATTAGAGGCAGACAAATGATAAGATAAGGCTTACCAGAGCAGTTTTATTAGTTGGTTCTTTTTTCAAGACCACGTCAATATCAATAATGGCTTTTTTGTAATTTTCAAGATTTTTATAAACGGTGGCTCTCCGGCAAAGTGCTAAAAGTAGCATAAAAGACAAAGATTATAGAACATTGCTACTTACTATTAGTATTTATTGTATAAGATATAAACTAAACTATTAATAATTCTAGAAATATGTTGTATTTCTACATTAATATTGCATAGCTATTGTTTATGCAATGTTTAGAATTATCATCTACGTATTTAGTATGGAATAATATAAAGGAGGTATTAATTAGATAAATAAAATACCTTTGATGTTCAGTGGTTCATTGGTTAAAACACGTTCACAATCCTTTAAAGCCTTCTGCCATTTTTTCATCTTTATATCTTTAAAAGAACACAATAAAATTATAAAAATTATATAATATTATATGTAATTACAAATATTGTAAAACAAATAAAATGATTTATAATTCATTTTTGTAAACAATATATTCTAACAGAAAAAGATATAAAACATTACAATAAAGTAAAGGAGATACACTTTCTACTTACATGTTTGACTTCTGTTGTTGTAGATAGAAATATTAGTTTCATCCAGAGTTAATGCTCTTGTGTAATATGACAAGGCTTCTTCGTAATCGGAAGCCCTGAAAGCTTCGTTTCCCTTCAACCTTTCCGAGGCCGATTTGTAAACGCGATCTCCATCCGATAAACTCACTAAATAGTGATGTAATGACATTATAGTAAAGGTAAACATAGTTATTTAGAGATGTAATATAAATAGCAAATATAGTAATTAAAAAGTTACATGAACATCATAAATTTTAGTGTTTAGGATGGAATACAAGGATAATTCATGCTATACAAACAATATTCTTCCTTTGAAATATTCTTAATTTTATTTGATTTTGTTAATTTACTAGAATTCTCTTTCATATCAACCTTGTCAAGTTCAGCATCGAGATCAATCCTGAATTCAAATATTCAAAATTATCGTGCATATAATTAAGTAATAGATCATATATAAAGATTATATACATATTGAAATTTGACTTGTAAATATAAAATTATATTAATCAATATTTCTATTTAGGTAATATTTATATATATACTATACAAATTATAAATTGAATTTAGTCTAATAAGGATTAGCATAGTATAATCTGAATAATATAAAATCATAGATAATCAGAATAATATATAATCATAGATAATCAGAATAATATAAAATCATAGATAGTCATGATATATAATCATAGATAATTACAAACTTATCCCAATCTGAATAGCTTTTGGGAACGGATGATTTAGTCTTTATCTTTACTTCATTAGTCTCTGTGATTTTGCATTCTTTGCTTTGTCTTACTGGAGGCAATACTTTCACAGATGATTCCAGCTCTGAATTCTCTTTACTCGATATGTGATCTCTCCAATCCTTTGTAGAATGGATGTATTAATAATTATAGTTATATATAAATTGATATATAAATATATGATTTTAGTATATTAAAAATAAATTCCAGTAACTTACTTGAATTTCATCAATTATCTCTGATCCATCATCCAAATATTTAACATTGTCTATATTTTTACATTTTCTTAAAACTTTACTAAAAGAATATATTAAAGATAATTCATTTTGTACTATTTTATTATTGTTGTAATAACTAAATTTGTAACAAAAGCAAATATGACATATATTGTAAATTAATAAAAAGTAAGCATATCATTAATAATGTAAAATTATAATATATCTGTTATTTCAATTTAATTAATGATTTGAAAACCTTTTTGGATCCAAATCGGTTAATTTATTTTCAGCAAACTTTTCCAAATCTGGAAACGAACCTTCAATTCCAGATCTTTTAGTAATGTAAAGAATTAATATTGAAAATGAAGGGCCACAATATACACCAAAAGTACTCTCTTTTAAGGCAGAATTAACCTATGGAACTTACACAAATAGATTTTACTTTGAAATATTAATATTTTTATGTTATTAACTATTCTTCTCTATGACACTATGTTATAGTAAATACTATGTCATTAATATTATAATTGTTATTATTAAATAGAATAAAGAAGAGTAACACCGACTACCATAAGAATATCACTAATAGATTCAGATGAAAAATTAAAAAGATAATAAAAAGTTAGTTAAAAAAAGTTTTTTCTCATTAAAAGTTATTTACAAAATGTCGTATTTATATAGTAAATATTGAGTAATTTGATCACTTAATGTTAACACCAATGTTAATAATAATGTTAACACCATTATTAATACCAATGTTATCACCACTGTTAATACTAATGTTAATACTAATGTTAACACAAATGTTAATACTAATGTTAATACTAATGTTAATACTAATGTTAATACTAATGTTAATACTAATGTTAATACTAATGTTAACACTAATGTTAATACTAATGTTAATACTAATGTTAATACTAATGTTAACACTAATATTAACACTAATGTTAATAATAATGTTAATACTAATGTTAACACTAATATTAACACAAATGTTAACACTAATGTTAACATTAATATTATATTTGACCATTTATATTTTATCTGAAATCTTTACACAATAATTATGTTGCCATTAATAATATGTTACTGTTTCTTAAATATAATAATACAAATCAAAATATTAATAACATATTTACTATAATATATTATTATATAATATGCATAGTAATATTTAAAAAAATAATATTATAAGAATAATGTCAGTTAACTCATTCAAGGCAAATTAAATAATTAATGATTAATTCAATGTTTTCTAAAAGAACACAAACATAAAAGTTAATTTAATATCATATTCTTTATGAAACATCATAATAAATAACAGTTATTTCATAATTATTCGATACACAGTTATTTATAACTGTTATTATAAAATGTAAGGAAATATTCACTACAAAATATGGATAACTAGAGGATAAAGAAGAATGAATGTATGTTACAGGATGATAATGGTGGAGAAGAGGATTATTTGAGTTTCTTTTGAAACAATCGATTGACAATATGTGATGCAATAGTCTCGATTATCATTTATTAAGTTATTAAAATTATTAAACATGTGACGATTAATACAAAAGCTCGAGATCATCGCATAATTCAAATAAACAATCCAATGTTCTTAATCTGCTCAGATCACTTCGTCTATAGTTCTATCAATATCTACAATATTCTATATGAATATATATTCATTGTGAATTGGAATGAAGTGAATATATATATATATATATATATATATATTTATATACCATAGAAGGATTTTATGTAAAAGCAAATTAAGTTATTCCAATTGACTGAAAGAAAAATATTACCCCTGCCCTCGTCAGTTTAGATCAATATAATGAAAAATATAGAAATCAGTTTATATAGATTTATACAGGCATTAATTTGTAAACTTGTTGTAAAGAACATATGATAATGAATCAATAATAACTGATACACGGATCAACCTAAGTTGGACAGTACGACAAATAATACCTGCACCTAAATTAACCACCTTATTAATCATAGAATAGAATATTATCCTTGATCCTTAATCATTAAAAAATATATACAATTATTAAATAAAATTAAATAAATAAATAAAATTTATTATTTATAAATAATAGAATATTTGATATAAAATTATTATTAATGACATATATTTACTAAATTATTATGATTTCGATATTATATACAGGGCCTATATTATACATGTATATTAAATATATGCTTGAATGGCATTGGCTAGATCTTCTGTGCCCTGTGCCAATTTATTAATATAATATATTTAATAATTTGTGAAATTTAATGTCATAAATTGTTGATTTAAATTTTATCGATATTAAATTGATCTCGATCTAGCTATTATTTGATATACACAGATATAAATATATACCATATAGTATGACAAATTTTAATATTGTATTACAAATAAACATTTCCCCATCTTATTTTATGGTTCAACATTAGATAAATAATATGATAAAAATGCATGTTTTAATTTATATTAAAATTGTTTGTATAACTTTATGATATATATATGGAATATATATGTTACTACTACTAATAAATATACAGTTTTTTAATATATATCTTAATTTAATTATCAAATTTAGTGATTTATATATAAAAACTTATTTGAACCTGAAGTATAAATAATAAATACAATATATTAATATTATATTTTGATCATATTAGCCAATATTACCGAATTTAGTTAATTTTGGATGTTGATTATTCATATATGGTTGATTTTTAAATATAGGTACATATATATTATTATAAATAATATGTTTACTTTTTAACTAGTATGTATTTAATAAATAAATACTACTATTTATCATTAATTATTATTATTTAAATAATATATGCACTATACCAATATATGCAAATGTGAATATAAAATAAAATATATGTATCGGATTGAAATCAGCCGACAGATCAGTTAAAATCGTGGTGAGCCTCTTGGACTTTATTGGATCTGGTCATTAGCAATGATTCATTACTAGAGTAATGATTCATTGCTAATGACCAAGTCCAACACAGTCCAAGGGGCTCGCTACGATTTTGCATTTTCTTCATATTATTTTTATATTAAATATCAATTTTTAAAATAAAATAATATGAGGTAATGTTTATTTGATTAATATATTAAAATTTGTTATACTATCTTTATGATATATGTTTAATTTTGTTTTGCATTTAATAATATATCTCAATATGTCTCAATATTGAGATACATTTAATATCTATAAAATTTAAATCAATAACATATTTCGAAAAAGCTGTGAGTAACAAATTTAAGCAATATCGAGATCAATTTAATATCTATACAATTTAAATCAACCGTATATATAAACCACAGATACATGAAAATTACACAAATTATTAAATATATTATATGTAAAAAAATGACACAGTTTACAGCCTATTTAACCAATGCATATTTGAATATTTATTATTATTATCCACAATTGAAATGATTTGATTTAAATTAATGTTTTAAATAATAGAATAATATATTCTAGAAATTATTTTAACCTTAATACTTTTACTATTTTTTCTAATTCTTTTACATCGGAACATTTCTCAATATATTCATAATCGATATGATTAAGAGGTATCTCGTATTTAGATGTAAGGGAATTGTCATAAACATTCATAATAAATAAATATAATAATAATAAATTTTAATGGAGAAAAAGTGTAGATTTACAATTTTACCTAGTTACGAAAACGTATTTAATTATATTTAGTATTTTTGGTAAATTTTATAAATATTTATAATATTTACTGTTATAATATTAGCCCAAAGAAATAATGTAAAATTAATAATCCAATAATTCAAATAAGTAAATAATAGAAAATAATACTGTAATTTATAATGTTCAAAAACTTCTTATCTTTTTATCTAGTTTTTTTATGTGATATTAATAAAAATGATGATTAGGTAATATTGGGGTTATAGTTCAATGTTTGAAATTTGTATAAATATATGATCATATTTAAAGTTGCAAAGTAATACATAGTGTGTACATAATATATAGCATTTTAACGATATGGCGGCACAATATAATCCACGCACACACAATTAAATGCTTCTATTATATTTAGTTAAATTTGCTTCAATAACTATTTTGTAGCTTGGTCATAGACATCACTAGTTTTTCAAATAAATTTTAATTTTTCAACTCCCGTAATAGATACAAAAATATAAACACAAAAACATAAATATTATATATATAAAACTATTATTTATTTTAAAGATTGATACAAATTATATAATAATATATTATATTCAAAAGTAATATAAAATAAATATATATAAAGTTTATATTTTTTTTCTAGTAACATTTTAGAATAATACTTTTTATAATTAATTACTTTTGTTAGGTTTTTTTAAAACAACCAATATATCAAGAGTTATGATAAATATAAGTTGCTGTATATTTTATTATTTTTAAACTATTGCAAAAATAATTATATTTTTGCATGACTAATACAAATGTTAATTACTTAAAACTACGCATATTTATCATATGCAACTTATGTGCATATTAAACATAATTAAATAGTGAACAATATAGTAAACAAATAACTAAATTAAATGCATTGTAACAAAACAAATATTATTTTACAAAATGATATTCCAGTGGTATATATTTAAATAAATAAAAAGTTGTTTATAAAAAAAATGAAATAATAAAGTTAGAAATATACTTTCAATTGTTTATTTTAGATAATATAATTAGCTTTACTGTGGTTTTTAAATTAGTCAATTATAGTTAGCATAGTATAAGTTATGATAGATATCGAGAGTAATATATTTACAAATTATTACAATTTTTTTTAAAGAAAAATGTATCATATCTACTTTAGAATACTTTAGATATTGGGAATTATTTCCTTATGTATTATTGCATTTTAAAACGTGATATTTAGTATTTATTATTAGAAAATTATTTAATATTAGTTATATATTTTTATTTTTAATTTCGAAATAAAAATAATATAATAAATGGACTAATAAAAAATGTCATATTATAGAATATATATTACATGTATTGTATATAAAGATGTTATGTTTTTAATAAAATGTATATCTTCTTATTTTTACATATATTAATATTAAAAGATTTTATAAGCCATTTCGTAACATAACATTTGCGAAACGACACGAAAAGTGTTAATCATCATATGTTTAATCATCATATGTAACTTTTTGATTTATAGCTGGTCGACTTTTTAAATTAGAACCACTTACAGCAATAATATCAATATTAGTAGTAATGAAACCTATTCAGGAATACTGAAATGACTTATATATATATATATATATATATATATATATATATATAAATATATAAATATATCATGTAAATATAATGATATGTATTGAATTTAGCTATCGAATAGTTATAAAATACTCCTAAAAAGATAAGCTACCAAGGAAATTTCGTAGACAGAATATCTGATATTCTAATCCCTTTATCACATATCTATATACAGATCGACCAGTTTTGATTATCACAAAATAAGCTATAGACTACCAGGATATAATCACTCGTAATACACACATAATAAGTGACAATATTGTTTAATCCATAAAAGTTAAACGTCTGCTATTTTCTTGCATTTTCATTAACCGGTTTAAATAGTTTACATTACATACTCATGGTACGTAGTTATTCCAATGTAGCGCATTTATAAGAATCCTACACGGTGTAGTTGCAGTGTTACTAGAGAAGTCTGAGAGATGTCGTATGCAGAAATTGATTTCAGTCCTACGGAAAACGGAATAAGGGGAAAGGTCACCGATAATACGGACAACGTTCTGACCTCTTTGGATCAGCGGGTCAAGTCGGAAGTGGTTCGAAACAACGTAGTATTCGCGGACTGTCCGACTACCTATGCTGAGGTGAGTTCAGTACCCGATAATCCTTCCGCTCTGTACGCCGATGTCGAAGAAATGTTAAAACGTAAGATGACGTCATCGAATAGCAGTGCCACCATCGATGAATATGACGACGCTATGACGAAATAAAATTTAGTACGATTACAGTCTGTATCTTCGAGAAACAACAATTAATTGTTACAGAGACACCTGCATGATAAAAAAGTCACGATCGATGATGATAATAACTTTCAGCTTAAACGGTAATCAGTAAAAGGTTGAACAAATGTTACAGATAAGATTTGGTTATTTGATGTTAATGTTTGAAGGTTGGGGTGTTAAAAATGATTATTTGGTATTACGAAAGAATATAGGGTATTAGTAGTTGTTATTTGGTGTTAAGAGAGGATGGGGTATTAGAAGTTGTTATTTGATGTTAATAGAGGGTTAATAGTTGGGGTATTAGAAGTAATTCTTTGTTATTAAGAAAGAATAGGGGATATTAAAGGGTTGGGGTGACAAAATGAATTATTTGATGATAATATATGAGTGGAGTGCTAGGGGTAGTTATGAATATTAAGGGTATTACTATTGGAGGTTATAAGTTATAATTTGTTGTTAAGATGAGGTAGGTTAGGATTCCTATTGGAGGTTTAAGTTGTTATTTGGTATTTGTTGATGGTGAGTGTTTACTAGAAATGGTCGAGGTAGAATGGGATAATAGGACATTAAGGTTATGTTAGTTAAATCTATTGTAACCATACGGGAAGTACATACTACAAGCAAACTATAGTCTCCATGCTTACAACGTGCAATCAGCAAGATTCAAATAATCCCACCACTCGCGCACTGATAAGATAAATATTTAGTTAATTGTATAAATAAATAATTAAAATTTATAATTATAATAACAAATGATAGTAGAAATATTTACGGCACACTTAATCAAATACCCTACCGAACGACACACTATCAAGGATTTTATACTCACATATATATTAATGACATTAGTATTCCACACACAGTATAATCCACCACAACACAGAATTCACTATCAATGCATGTTACTACTATATACAGGTTGTTTTGACATCCTATATAGTAATGCGTATATACGTATTACTACACTCTCATTAATTATTTCATATTCTTCATTCGTCTAAATGAATACGTTGTGTGTCGTATTCACTTCGTACAATAGATTATATTTTCACTATGAATATACGTTGTTAGATGGAGAGATTACAATACATTCTACAATTTGCAAGGCACATTTGCCTCTGATATACCATTGCAGTTAAACTCTACCCCGACACACACACACACAAACACACATACACACACACACACACACACATATATATATACACATATACGTATGTATTAAATAACCTACATACTTTGCACTAATTGTTATTTCAGTCGATTGTGTATTTATCATGAATGTATTATTCTTGTTAATAATATGTAACTAAATGAATTTCTTAGTAATTGCTGATATTTATATGTATAAATAGAAACATTTGCATTTAATTTTGATTGCCATGCTCCAAATATATAGTTTAATACATAGTTTAATAAATGGTTTAATATATAGTTTAATACATTTTTTAATAAATGGTTTAATAAATAGTTTAATAAATGGTTTAATATATAGTTTAATGGTATTTATGGGTTAATATCAATATTTTTTGATCTATGTGTTTCTGAAATAATAAAATTCCTAGCAACTAAATTATGACTAAGATTGAGTAAAAATACGCAATAATATAAATTAATAACATATCATATTTTGGTATGAAATTAAAATTTACCTTCATATTATTTGTTTTAATATGTTCAAAGTAAAATGTTAATAGAAACAACATGATAGTGTATCGTTAAGAGTGTAAACTGTGCAGTGAACCAGGCGAAGAACTATATATATATTGTCAATACTAATTAATACGTAAATAGATCATTTCTTGATTGCAGTGCAAGAAACGGTTCATTAAACGAATGCCATCGTTGTCATCAAGGGTTTTCAGTAGACGAGGAAATGGTGAATTCGCAAGGTCAAATCTGGCACATCGATTGTTTTGTCTGCGTTCAATGCTTTCAATCGTTTCAGGATGGAGTTTTTTATGAGGTTATTATATTTTCTATCTAATAGAAAACATGGAGAATATGTTCATTTTTCTATTTAAATTACATTACTAGCTTTATTTAATAACTAAATTATATAATTATTATCTCTGATTATCTTTCTAATCAAAACCTTTCATTTGTAAGTGGTTGCGTTTTTGACTACCAACACAATACTAAAATACAACATCTAAATATGGAATGACTTCCGTGAGAGTTTGACCCTATTAATAGATATAACTAATTTTCTGGTTGGAATGAAAGGTCTCCATAGAATAATATAATATAATTGCTGTATCTAATATAATTAGTTGACAGTTAGTAACCTTGTTCTGTTGTACTTACAATTTAATGGACGTAAATATTGTGAACACGACTTTAATGTGTTGTTTGCTCCCTGTTGCAATGCATGTAGTTAGTTTTCTATCTACTTGGGTTTCTCTTTAGTTTATTTAACTTAATTTATCCTCTTTAGTTTATTTATTTTAAAGTTTTATTTTTAGTTTATTTAACTTGAAAGTTGCTACTAATTTATTAGTTCTCCATTCCTCCCTAATTTATTATTTTACGAAATAATATTTGATTTTGATTTTAATTTTTCTTTTTTTTTCCAAAGTTCACTTTACCTTAACATTTATACTCTTATATGGTAACAATATTCTAGACTTTTAATACAAGATACCCTTTTACTCATCTCTCTATTACAATATATCCATCTAATTATTTCTCCATGACAAGATATCCATATGCTCATTTCTCTATGACAATATACCTCTCTACTCATTTTCTCTCTCTAACAAGATACCCCTCGTTGGGTCATCAGGTGTGCTCATCATAGAATAGTTTAAAAGCTCAACATGCAAGTTCTCTAACTGATTTGATATTATCATTTAATTCAATTATGATATTATTTTTACTCTCTTTAAAACACATATGAGAACATATCTATTTGTTATTTTGTGTATAAATAAACTTTTCAATTCAATTCAATTCAAGTTGATATCCTCGATGTTTTCTTAGAAAATTTGCGCTTATCGGAGTGTAGTTTTATTAACATTGCATGATAATTCATGCTATACAAACAATATTCTTCCTTTGAAATATTCTTAATTTTATTTGATTTTGTTAATTTACTAGAATTCTCTTTCATATCAACCTTGTCAAGTTCAGCATCGAGATCAATCCTGAATTCAAATATTCAAAATTATTGTGTATATAACTAAGTAATAGATCATATATAATTAGATATATAAAAGAATTAAGAGATTATATACATATTGAAATTTGACTTGTAAATATAAAATTATATTAATAAATATTTCTATTTGTTAACACTAATGTTAACACTAATGTTAACACTAATGTTAACACTAATGTTAACACTAATGTTAACACTAATGTTAACACTAATGTTAACACTAATGTTAATACTAATGTTAATACCAATGTTAATACTAATGTTAATACTAATGTTAATACTAATGTTAATACCAATGTTAATACTAATGTTAATACTAATGTTAATACTAATGTTAATACTAATGTTAATACTAATGTTAATACTAATATTAATAATAATGTTAATACTAATATTAACACAAATGTTAACACTAATGGTAACACAAATGTTAACACTAATGTTAATACTAATGTTAACACTAATGTTAACACTAATATTAACACTGATGTTAACACTAATGTTAACACTAATGTTAACACTGATGTTAACACTAATGTTAACACTAATGTTAACACTAACATTAATACTAATGTTAACACTAACATTAATACTAATTTTAACACTAATGTTAACACTAATGGTAACACCAATGGTAATACTAATGTTAACACGGGCTTACAGGCAGATATTTCTAAATATATTTCTAAATATACACCATATAGATAGTATTACAAATTTTAATATTGTATAACAAATTGTCCCATCTTATTTTATGTTTCAACATTTAATATTGTGATAAAATGCATATTTTTTATGATATTATAATTGTTCATATAACTTTATGAGATATAAAAACTAATCGTTTATTTGAACCTGAAGTGTAAATAATAAATACAATATTGCAATGCCATGTATACTGTTATAATATAAAATTAGCCCAAAGAAATAATATACAATTAATAAGTAAATAATTCAAATAAGTAAATAACACAAAATAATACTGTAATTTATAAAAGAAAATGTTTAAAAACTTCTTATATTTATATCAAGGTTTTTATGTTATATTCATAATAATGATTATTAGGTAATATTTGGATCATAGTTCAATACTTAAATTTGAATTTTTGATAATAAAATATTTGATATTTAAATTGCAGACTATTTAAATATAATGATGAATCTGACATATTGTATACATAATAAATACTATTTTAACGATATAGCGGCAACAACATAATCCAAGTACAAAACATGAAATACTCTTATTTATATTTAGTTAATCATCATATGAAACTTTTGGATTTGGAGCTGGTCGACTTTTTAAACTCAGACCATTTCTGCAATAATAGAAATATTAGTAGTAATGAAACATAAAGACTTATACTAATGTAATACTAAATGACTTATATATATATAATGATATATATTCAGTTTAAACTATAAATTCGTGGTTTCCTAAAAGGGTATCAAGGAAATTACGTAGATAGAATATATGCCACTCTAATCTCTTTATCACATATATATACAGATCGACTATTTTTGATTATTACGAAATAAGATGAACATAGAATACTGGGATGTAAGCACTCCACGAACTTCTAAGACGCTCCTACAAATGTTCACATACAAAATAAGCCGTTAACAGCCACACCCCGTCTTCGTATTAGGTGAGTATATGTGGTCTAATAGCTTTGTATTGAATTCATTCTAAAAAACATATTGATTCCTATTGCGTTTTATTTTAATTCATTGAAATTCTATTTCGACAATATGTGGCGGTTATTTATACCATTTAAACACAATTTAGTAATCCCTAAAATATGTTTGCAGTTGTTGAAATATTCTAAAATCTGATTAAGACTTCACTGCAGTCTACTCGTTGATTTCATCTCGGATGAAAATACGATGTGTGAAATAAATTAAGCACTTGTTATGTATTAAATATAATACATAAAGATGATTGTACATATAGAATGAAACATTTCAAAGTTAAATATAAAATAATATTAATTGTTACCCAAAATCGAATTTTAAAAATAAATATCTCGCTTTTTTCTAATATTTGGAAATATAAAAAATTTAATATTAGTGAATTTTTTAGAATATTATAATATTAGATCTTTCAACAATGTATAACTCGTATACATAGTTTTATATTTTGATAAGTTTTTCGTTATTTAATTGTTAGCCAAATTTCATCTAACCTATAAATAGATTAGTCAAGACAATGCAGATGATTCTGAGTGCATCCGGTACATTGTTTAAGTTATCATCCTAATTTGCATTGTCTAAATTCTATATATTCATTGTATAATGTTTACATATGTAGTTCTAGATTTTTAAGCTTTATTTTGTATTATGTGAATGTATTTTTTATATCAAATATATTATTTTTCCGAGACCATTCAAGATTACCCGTTGAATAAGCTGCTCATTTGTATTCAATGGAACTCATTAAGTAGACAATATATGTTTCAGTCATGAATTTTTGAGATGATAAATTGATTTGACAATTATTCAATTTAATAAATATACTAAGTTAATATAATAATATTAAACTATTTTAAGAAGATACTTCTAGTCTAATTATAATTAATATCATTGACCTCGCCTTTAATATCATCTATTTATAATTAATATTATGTTGAATATAATGTAAATAACAAATTCCAAGAATATGATTTATTTATAAAAGAAATAAATAATATTAAATTTCACTGTTGTGTATCAGTAGGAATATATATTATAGAGTATATATTATACATATATATTATAGAGTATATATTATAGAGTATACTTTGTGAAATTAAAATAAGACATGATATGCCATATAGTAATTAGACATATATTTTTATAATAGATAGCATATGCCATATAGTAATATGTGCATTCATGTAGTATATTGCAGAATATGTATAGAATTACATTAGATATCATCATATACATTATGCTAAAAATAGCTCTAGCAATGTTTCCGTACACTGCCCCTCCACTGAATCACTCTTCCACTGTACTGTATAATAACCCTTTTCCTTATTTTCCAGTCCCCTTCCAGTATCATTCAAACCTCCAATCGAGCTACACTACCTTAATACATTGATCGGTAGACAATGGATCTCTCACAATACGCTACACTAACCAAATGGTTTGTAATAATTAATTTTACTGATTACTTCATTTGCACTTTATTATGTATCCAATAATTAAACAAATCAATTGTATTTCTTATTTAACTAATTTGTAAGTTTTGTACATTTCATAAATTATTCATTTTAATTTCATGTAATTAAATATATAATTAAAAATAATATTTTAAAATAGGTTAAATCAATTTATTATTTTATTTAGAAATAATACTGTAATATAATTTTATTTAACTAATATATTGTATAATAAATTTAATGTTATCATTAGATCTAATGATACATCAATTAAACACATGTTGTAATATTGAGGACATATATATATACATATATATATATATATATATATATAAAAATATATATGTATTTATGTAAGTATGTATGTATGTATATGAGTGTATATGTGTGTGTGTATGTATGTGTGTGTGTGTGTGTTTGTGTGTGTGTTGGTGTATGTATGTAAATATGTGTGTGTGGGTATGTGTGCGTGTTTGTGTGTATATGCGTGTGTGTGTTTGTGTGTGTATGTGTATATGTATTGTTATAACTTAATGTCAAGGATTTAAAGCTACATTTTAGCTTTAATATGGGATTGATTTAATTAACATCTTTCAAGACTATGTAATTAGAGAAATATTCCAAAATGTGTTAATATTTTTAATTAAAATTATCATTTGTTTAAATCTAATTAAATGCATTTTCATTAAATGAAACACAATTATCAATATTAATAAAATATAAATTTGGGATAACTATAATTCTATTTTTGCGACACAATTTCATAAATTGTAAAAATCAAATTTATCATCAATAAGTTAGCAAGTTTTTTCTATTATAGTATAGATAAAATTCGTTCTTCTGGTAGTTTTTCTGATATATCTTACGATATCAATTATGACTACGATGTAGTAGATATATAATTAAATACTCACTCATATGTCGAGTGCTAAAAAAAGGTATGAAGAGTATTACATTACATTTAACAGAGTAGCATACAAGGTTTATTTCGGTTGGTAGAGACATAGTTCTACAGAAGATACAAGTACAAAGTTTTTAGTAATATCAATATGGTTATTTAAATACATTTTCATGCAGATAATGATCCTCTACAAATATTATAATATTCTTATTTTCATCTTATAAATTGTTAATATTGAAGGGAAGAGGTTTTAATTAGCTTCATCGATAGTTTATATAATTCTTTATCTGGTTTATCACATCTATATATATATATATATATATATATATATATATATATATATATATACTTAATTTAGTGCACTCTAATATGTGATATGTTGTGATATGGTTATGATTATTATTACTATAATATGTAAGATCTGCATATATAATGAACACTGGTATATATATTAATAAACAAGTTCATTTGTATACAATCGTTGAAAATCTACCATGAAATTATGCACTCTTCAATTAACTTCTTCAACTTCAATACTTTACTCATTTCAATGATTATTTCGATATCCCTTAACGTAATACGGTGATAATCTTTTTTAAACCATAAAAGGTAAACGTCTGCTATTTTCTGGCATTTTCATTGGCCGTTTAAATAGTTTACATTAAATAGTTTACATACTCATGGTACGTAGTTATTCCAAAGTAGCGCATTTATAAGAATCCTACACGGTGTAGTTGCAGTGTTACTAGAGAAGTCTGAGAGATGTCGTATGCAGAAGTTGATTTCAGTCCTACGGAAAACGGAATAAGGGGAAAGGTCACCGATAATACGGACAACGTTCTGACCTCTTTGGATCAGCGGGTCAAGTCGGAAGTGGTTCGAAACAGCGTAGTATTCGCGGACTGTCCGACTACCTACTCGGAGGTGAGTTCAAAACCCGCTGATCCTTCCGCTCTGTACGCCGATGTCGAAGAAATGCGAAAACGTAAGATGACGTCATCGAATAGCAGTGACACCTTCGATGATTATGACAATATTATGACGAAACAAGATTTAGTACGATTACAGTCTGTATCTTCGAGAAACAACAATCAATTGTTACAGAGACGCCTGCATGGTAAAAAAGACACGATCGATGACGATAATAACTTTCAGCTTAAAAGGTAATCAGTAAAAGGTTGAACAAATGTTACAGATAAGATTTGGTTATTTGATGTTAAGAGAAGGTTGGGGTGTTAGAAATGATTATTTGGTATTACGAAAGAATATAGGGTATTAGTAGTTGTTATTTGGTGTTAAGAGAGGGTTGGGGTATTAGAAGTAATTCTTTGTTATTACGAAAGTATAGGGGATATTAAAGGGTTGGGGTGACAAAATGAATTATTTGATGTTAAGGATGATGGGAGTGCTAGGAGTAGCTATTAATGTTAAGGGTGTTACAAATGGATGTTATAAGTTATTATTTGGTGGTAATATAAGGTAGGTTAGGATTCCTATTGGAGGTTTTAGTTGTTATTTGGTATTTGTTGATGGTGGGTGTTTATTAGAAATGGTCGAGGTAGAATGGGATAATAGGACATTAAGGTTATGTTATTTAAATCTATTGTAACCTTGCGGGGAGCATAGACTATAAGCAAACTGTAGTCTCCACTCTTACAACGTGCTCTCAACAAGATTAAAATAATCAAATAATCGCACCACTCACGCACTGATAAGATAAATATTTAGTTAATTGTATAAATAAATAATTAAAACTTACAATTATAATAACAAATGCTAGACGAAATATTTACTGCACACTTACACCACTTAATTATACATCCCACCGCACACCGCACACCACACACCGCACACCACACACCGCACACCGCACCACACACTACCTAGGCTTGTATACATGTTATTTTGATATCCACTATACAGTATTCCACATACAGTATACACCACTCACTACCACACCACGTCACACACCGCACAGTGTGCGACGCACATTAGGTAGCCTACTAGAATATACAGGTTGTTTTAATATCCTAATTAATAGTACTCTACTCAACCGCACACTATCAATGTACGCATACTAATATATACAGGTTATTTTGACATCCTAATTAACAGTACTCCACTTAACCGCACACCACATCACACACCGCACACTATCAAGGCACGCATACTAATATTAACAGGTTATTTTGACGCATTATTCCACTCTCATTAATTCTTGTATTTCATATTCTGCATTCCTCCAAATGAACGCGGTGTGTTCGTATTCACTTCGTACTATATAGCACAATAGATTGTATTCTCATTATGAATATGCGTTATGTTAGATGGAGAGATTACATTACATTACATTCTACACTGTGTACGGCACATTTGATTCTGAAATACCAAACTCTACCCCAACACACACACATAGATATATATATATATATATATATATATATATATATATATATATATATATTTATATATACATATGTATTATATAACCTAAATACTTTGCACTAATTGTTATTTCAGTTTATTGTGTATTTATCATGTGTATTCTTGTGTATATGTGACTAATAAATGCATTTTTTAGTAATTGCTGATATTTATATGTTTAAATATAAACATTTGCTTAATTTGAATTTAATTTAGTTTTGAATGCTATAATCCAACTTTATAGTTTAAAATATAATCCAACTTTATAGTTAATACATGGTTTAATATATAGTTTAATATATAGTTTAATATATAGTTTAATATATAGTTTAATATATAGTTTAATATATAGTTTAATATATAGTTTAATATATAGTTTAATATATAGTTTAATATATAGTTTAATATATAGTTTAATATATAGTTTAATATATAGTTTAATATATAGTTTAATATATAGTTTAATATATAGTTTAATATATAGTTTAATATATAGTTTAATATATAGTTTAATATATAGTTTAATATATAGTTTAATATATAGTTTAATATATAGTTTAATATATAGTTTAATATATAGTTTAATATATAGTTTAATATATAGTTTAATATATAGTTTAATATATAGTTTAATATATAGTTTAATATATAGTTTAATATATAGTTTAATATATAGTTTAATATATAGTTTAATATATAGTTTAATATATAGTTTAATATATAGTTTAATATATAGTTTAATATATAGTTTAATATATAGTTTAATATATAGTTTAATATATAGTTTAATATATAGTTTAATATATAGTTTAATATATAGTTTAATATATAGTTTAATATATAGTTTAATATATAGTTTAATATATAGTTTAATATATAGTTTAATATATAGTTTAATATATAGTTTAATATATAGTTTAATATATAGTTTAATATATAGTTTAATATATAGTTTAATATATAGTTTAATATATAGTTTAATATATAGTTTAATATATAGTTTAATATATAGTTTAATATATAGTTTAATATATAGTTTAATATATAGTTTAATATATAGTTTAATATATAGTTTAATATATAGTTTAATATATAGTTTAATATATAGTTTAATATATAGTTTAATATATAGTTTAATATATAGTTTAATATATAGTTTAATATATAGTTTAATATATAGTTTAATATATAGTTTAATATATAGTTTAATATATAGTTTAATATATAGTTTAATATATAGTTTAATATATAGTTTAATATATAGTTTAATATATAGTTTAATATATAGTTTAATATATAGTTTAATATATAGTTTAATATATAGTTTAATATATAGTTTAATATATAGTTTAATATATAGTTTAATATATAGTTTAATAAATGGTTTAATATATAGTTTAATAAATGGAATACTATATAGTTTAATACATGTTATTTATTATGGTATTATGGTTTAATATATATATTTTTTGTCTGGTTATTTCTAAGATAATAAGATTCCTAAAAGCTAAATCATAACTAAGATTACGTAAAATTATGCAATAATATAAATTAATAATATAAACTTATAATATTTTGGTATAAAATAAAAATTTACTTTCATATTAATTGTTTTAATATATATAAATATACAGTGCACATTATACAGTGTACACTGTACACTGTACACTGTACAGTGTACATTGTACAGTGAACCAGATGAGGGAATAGATATATTGTCATTACTACATAGTATTTATACGTAAATAGATCATTTCTTGATTGCAGTGCAAGAAACGGTTCATTAAACGAATGCCATCGTTGTCATCAAGGGTTTTCAGTAGACGAGGAAATGGTGAATTCGCAAGGTCAAATCTGGCACATCGATTGTTTTGTCTGCGTTCAATGCTTTCAATCGTTTCAGGATGGAGTTTTTTATGAGGTTATTATATTTTCTATCTAATAGCAAATATGGAGAATATGTTCATTTTTCTATTTCAATTTTATTATTAACTTTATTTAATAACTAAATTATATAATTATTATCTCTGGTTATCTTTCTAACCAAAACCTCTCGGTTTTAAGTGGTTGAGTTTTTACTACCAACACAATACTAAAACACAACATCCAAATATGGAGTTACTTCCATGAGATTTTGACCCTATATTTATAAATATAATTAATTTTCTAGTGGGGCTGAAAGGTCTCCATAGAATATATATATTATGATATAATTGCTGTATTTAATATAATTGGTTGATAGTTAGTAACCTTGTTCTGTTGTATTTACAGTTTGATGGACGTAAATATTGTGAACATGACTTTAATGTGTTGTTTGCTCCCTGTTGCAATAAATGTGGTTAGATTTTATATATTGGGTTTTTCTTTAGTTTATTTAACTTACAGTTTTCTTTTTAGTTTATATATCTCAAATGTTCTAATTTAGGTTGTTTAACTTAAATTTTCTTCTTTAGTTTAATTATCTTAAAGTTTTCTTCTTTATTCTATTTAATTTAAAGTTTTTTTTAATTTAAATATCTCAAATGTTCTACTTTAGGTTGTTTAACTTAAAGTTATTTTTATATTTTCTTTTCAAAAGTTGTTCACTTTACCTTAAAATTGATACTCTTATATGATAACTATATACTAGACTTTTAATACAAGATACCCTTGTAATAGAGAGATGAGTAAATAATACCTTTTTACTCATCTAACAAGATACCTCTCTACTCAACTCTCTCTCTAACAAGATACCTCTTTACTCAACTCTTTCTAACAAGATACCTCTCTACTCAACTCTCTCTAATAAGATACCTCTCTACTCAACTCTCTCTAACAAGATACCTCTCTACTCAACTCTCTCTAACAAGATACATCTCTACTCAACTCTCTCTAACAAGATACCTCTCTACTCAACTCTCTCTAACAAGATACCTCTCTACTCTCTCTCTAACAAGATACCTCTCTACTCAACTCTCTCTAACAAGATACCTCTCTACTCAACTCTCTCTCTAACAAGATACCTCTCCACTCAACTCTCTCTAACAAGATACCTCTCTACTCAACTCTCTCTAACAAGATACCTCTCTACTCAACTCTCTCTAACAAGATGCCTCTCTACTCAACTATCTCTAACAAGATACCTCTCTACTCAACTCTCTTTCTCTCTAACAAGATACCTCTCTACTCAACTCTCTCTAACAAGATACCTCTCTACTCTCTCTCTCTCTAACAAGATACCTCTCTACTCAACTCTCTCTCTAACAAGATACCTCTCTACTCAACTCTCTCTAATAATATACCTCTCTACTCAACTCTCTCTCTAACAAGATACCTCTCTACTCAACTCTCTCTAATAAGATACCTCTCTACTCAACTCTCTCTCTAATAAGATACCTCTCTACTTAACTCTCTCTAACAAGATACCTCTCTACTCAACTCTATCTAACAAGATACCTCTCTACTCAACTCTCTCTCAAACAAGATACCTCTCTACTCAACTCTCTCTAACAAGATACCTCTCTACTCAACTCTCTCTAACAAGATACCTCTCTACTCAACTCTCTCTAACAAGATACCTCTCTACTCAACTCTCTCTCTCTAACAAGATACCTCTCTACTCAACTCTCTCTCTAACAAGATACCTCTCTACTCAACTCTCTCTCTAATAAGATACCTCTCTACTCAACTCTCTCTAACAAGATACCTCTCTACTCAATTATCTCTCTAACAAGATACCTCTCTAGTCAACTCTCTCTAACAAGATACCTCTCTACTCAACTCTCTCTCTCTCTAACAATATACCTCTCTACTCAACTCTCTCTAACAAGATACCTCTCTACTCAACTCTCTCTAACAAGATACCTCTCTACTCAACTCTCTCTAACACGATACCTCTCTACTCATCTCTCTCTAACAAGATACCTCTCTACTCAACTCTCTCTAACAAGATACCTCTCTACTCAACTCTCTCTAACAAGATACCTCTCTACTCAACTCTCTTTCTCTCTAACAAGATACCTCTCTACTCAACTCTCTCTAACAAGATACCTCTCTACTCTCTCTCTCTAACAAGATACATCTCTACTCTCTCTCTCTCTAACAAGATAACCTATCTACTCAACTCTCTCTCTCTAACAAGATACCTCTCTACTCAACTCTCTCTAACAAGATACCTCTCTACTCAACTCTCTCTCTAACAAGATACCTCTCTACTCAATCTCTCTAACAAGATAACTCTCTACTCAACTCTCTCTCTAACAAGATACCTCTCTACTCAACTCTCTCTAACAAGATGCCTCTCTACTCAACTATCTCTAACAAGATACCTCTCTACTCAACTCTCTTTCTCTCTAACAAGATACCTCTCTACTCAACTCCCTCTAATAAGATACCTCTCTACTCAACTCTCTCTCTAACAAGATACCTCTCTACTCAACTCTCTCTCTAATAAGATACCTCTATACTCAACTCTCTCTAACAAGATACCTCTCTACTCAATTCTCTCTAACAAGATACCTCTCTACTCAACTCTCTCTAACAAATACCTCTCTACTCAACTCTCTCTCTAACAAGATACCTCTATACTTAACTCTCTCTAATAAGATACCTCTCTACTCAACTCTATCTAACAAGATACCTCTCTACTCAACTCTCTCTCTAACAAGATACCTCTCTACTCAACTCTCTCTAACAAGATACCTCTCTACTCAACTCTCTCTAATAAGATACCTCTCTACTCAACTCTCTCTAACAAGATACCTCTCTACTCAACTCTCTCTCTCTAACAAGATACCTCTCTACTCAACTCTCTCTCTAACAAGATACCTCTCTACTCAACTCTCTCTCTAATAAGATACCTCTCTACTCAACTCTCTCTAACAAGATACCTCTCTACTCAACTCTCTCTAACAAGATACCTCTCTACTCAACTCTCTCTCTAACAAGATACCTCTCTACTCAACTCTCTCTAACAAGATACATCTCTACTCAACTCTCTCTAACAAGATACCTCTCTACTCAACTCTCTCTAACAAGATACCTCTCTACTCAACTCTATCTAACAAGAACCTCTCTACTCAACTCTCTCTCTAACAAGATACCTCTCTACTCAACTCTCTCTAACAAGATACCTCTCTACTCAACTCTCTATAACAAGATACCTCTCTACTCAACTCTCTCTAACAAGATACCTCTCTACTCAACTATCTCTCTCTCTCTAACAAGATTCCTCTCTACTCAACTCTCTCTAACAAGATACCTCTCTACACAACTCTCTCTAACAAGATACCTCTCTACTCAACTCTCTCTCTAACAAGATACCTCTCTACTCAACTCTCTCTAACAAGATACCTCTCTACTCAACTCTCTCTAACAAGATACCTCTCTACTCAACTCTCTCTCTCTAACAAGATACCTCTCTACTCAACTCTCTCTCTAACAAGATACCTCTCTACTCAACTCTCTCTCTAACAAGATACCTCTCTACTCAACTCTCTCTAACAAGATACCTCTCTACTCAACTCTCTCTAACAAGATGCCTCTCTACTCAACTATCTCTAACAAGATACCTCTCTACTCAACTCTCTTTCTCTCTAACAAGATACCTCTCTACTCAACTCTCTCTAACAAGATACCTCTCTACTCTCTCTCTCTCTAACAAGATACCTCTCTACTCAACTCTCTCTCTAACAAGATACCTCTCTACTCAACTCTCTCTAATAATATACCTCTCTACTCAACTCTCTCTCTAACAAGATACCTCTCTACTCAACTCTCTCTAATAAGATACCTCTCTACTCAACTCTCTCTCTAATAAGATACCTCTCTACTTAACTCTCTCTAACAAGATACCTCTCTACTCAACTCTATCTAACAAGATACCTCTCTACTCAACTCTCTCTCAAACAAGATACCTCTCTACTCAACTCTCTCTAACAAGATACCTCTCTACTCAACTCTCTCTAACAAGATACCTCTCTACTCAACTCTCTCTAACAAGATACCTCTCTACTCAACTCTCTCTCTCTAACAAGATACCTCTCTACTCAACTCTCTCTCTAACAAGATACCTCTCTACTCAACTCTCTCTCTAATAAGATACCTCTCTACTCAACTCTCTCTAACAAGATACCTCTCTACTCAATTATCTCTCTAACAAGATACCTCTCTAGTCAACTCTCTCTAACAAGATACCTCTCTACTCAACTCTCTCTCTAACAAGATACCTCTCTACTCAACTCTCTCTCTCTCTAACAATATACCTCTCTACTCAACTCTCTCTAACAAGATACCTCTCTACTCAACTCTCTCTAACAAGATACCTCTCTACTCAACTCTCTCTAACAAGATACCTCTCTACTCAACTCTCTTTCTCTCTAACAAGATACCTCTCTACTCAACTCTCTCTAACAAGATACCTCTCTACTCAACTCTCTCTCTAACAAGATACCTCTCTACTCAATCTCTCTAACAAGATAACTCTCTACTCAACTCTCTCTCTAACAAGATACCTCTCTACTCAACTCCCTCTAATAAGATACCTCTCTACTCAACTCTCTCTCTAACAAGATACCTCTCTACTCAACTCTCTCTCTAATAAGATACCTCTCTACCTAACTCTCTCTAACAAGATACCTCTCTACTCAATTCTCTCTAACAAGATACCTCTCTACTCAACTCTCTCTAACAAATACCTCTCTACTCAACTCTCTCTCTAACAAGATACCTCTATACTTAACTCTCTCTAATAAGATACCTCTCTACTCAACTCTATCTAACAAGATACCTCTCTACTCAACTCTCTCTCTAACAAGATACCTCTCTACTCAACTCTCTCTAACAAGATACCTCTCTACTCAACTCTCTCTAATAAGATACCTCTCTACTCAACTCTCTCTAACAAGATACCTCTCTACTCAACTCTCTCTCTCTAACAAGATACCTCTCTACTCAACTCTCTCTCTAACAAGACACCTCTCTACTCAACTCTCTCTCTAATAAGATACCTCTCTACTCAACTCTCTCTAACAAGATACCTCTCTACTCAACTCTCTCTAACAAGATACCTCTCTACTCAACTCTCTCTCTAACAAGATACCTCTCTACTCAACTCTCTCTATCAAGATACCTCTCTACTCAACTCTCTCTAACAAGATACCTCTCTACTCAACTCTCTCTAACAAGATACCTCTCTACTCAACTCTATCTAACAAGAACCTCTCTACTCAACTCTCTCTCTAACAAGATACCTCTCTACTCAACTCTCTCTAACAAGATACCTCTCTACTCAACTCTCTCTAACAAGATACCTCTCTACTCAACTCTCTCTAACAAGATACCTCTCTACTCAACTCTCTTTCTCTCTAACAAGATACCTCTCTACTCAACTCTCTCTAACAAGATACCTCTCTACTCTCTCTCTCTAACAAGATACATCTCTACTCTCTCTCTCTCTAACAAGATAACCTATCTACTCAACTCTCTCTCTCTAACAAGATACCTCTCTACTCAACTCTCTCTAACAAGATACCTCTCTACTCAACTCTCTCTCTAACAAGATACCTCTCTACTCAATCTCTCTAACAAGATAACTCTCTACTCAACTCTCTCTCTAACAAGATACCTCTCTACTCAACTCCCTCTAATAAGATACCTCTCTACTCAACTCTCTCTCTAACAAGATACCTCTCTACTCAACTCTCTCTCTAATAAGATACCTCTATACTCAACTCTCTCTAACAAGATACCTCTCTACTCAACTCTCTCTAACAAGATACCTCTCTACTCAACTCTCTCTAACAAGATACCTCTCTACTCAACTCTCTCTAACAAGATACCTCTCTACTCAACTCTCTCTAACAAGATACCTCTCTACTCAATTCTCTCTAACAAGATACCTCTCTACTCAACTCTCTCTAACAAGATACCTCTATACTCAACTCTCTCTAACAAGATACCTCTCTACTCAACTCTCTCTAACAAGATACCTCTCTACTCAATTCTCTCTAACAAGATACCTCTCTACTCAACTCTCTCTAACAAATACCTCTCTACTCAACTCTCTCTCTAACAAGATACCTCTATACTTAACTCTCTCTAATAAGATACCTCTCTACTCAACTCTATCTAACAAGATACCTCTCTACTCAACTCTCTCTCTAACAAGATACCTCTCTACTCAACTCTCTCTAACAAGATACCTCTCTACTCAACTCTCTCTAATAAGATACCTCTCTACTCAACTCTCTCTAACAAGATACCTCTCTACTCAACTCTCTCTCTCTAACAAGATACCTCTCTACTCAACTCTCTCTCTAACAAGATACCTCTCTACTCAACTCTCTCTCTAATAAGATACCTCTCTACTCAACTCTCTCTAACAAGATACCTCTCTACTCAACTCTCTCTAACAAGATACCTCTCTACTCAACTCTCTCTCTAACAAGATACCTCTCTACTCAACTCTCTCTAACAAGATACCTCTCTACTCAACTCTCTCTAACAAGATACCTCTCTACTCAACTCTCTCTAACAAGATACCTCTCTACTCAACTCTATCTAACAAGAACCTCTCTACTCAACTCTCTCTCTAACAAGATACCTCTCTACTCAACTCTCTCTAACAAGATACCTCTCTACTCAACTATCTCTCTCTCTCTAACAAGATTCCTCTCTACTCAACTCTCTCTAACAAGATACCTCTCTACACAACTCTCTCTAACAAGATACCTCTCTACTCAACTCTCTCTCTAACAAGATACCTCTCTACTCAACTCTCTCTAACAAGATACCTCTCTACTCAACTCTCTCTAACAAGATACCTCTCTACTCAACTCTCTTTCTCTCTAACAAGATACCTCTCTACTCAACTCTCTCTAACAAGATACCTCTCTACTCAACTCTCTCTCTAACAAGATACCTCTCTACTCAATCTCTCTAACAAGATAACTCTCTACTCAACTCTCTCTCTAACAAGATACCTCTCTACTCAACTCCCTCTAATAAGATACCTCTCTACTCAACTCTCTCTCTAACAAGATACCTCTCTACTCAACTCTCTCTCTAATAAGATACCTCTCTACTCAATTCTCTCTAACAAGATACCTCTCTACTCAACTCTCTCTAACAAATACCTCTCTACTCAACTCTCTCTCTAACAAGATACCTCTATACTTAACTCTCTCTAATAAGATACCTCTCTACTCAACTCTATCTAACAAGATACCTCTCTACTCAACTCTCTCTCTAACAAGATACCTCTCTACTCAACTCTCTCTAACAAGATACCTCTCTACTCAACTCTCTCTAATAAGATACCTCTCTACTCAACTCTCTCTAACAAGATACCTCTCTACTCAACTCTCTCTCTCTAACAAGATACCTCTCTACTCAACTCTCTCTCTAACAAGACACCTCTCTACTCAACTCTCTCTCTAATAAGATACCTCTCTACTCAACTCTCTCTAACAAGATACCTCTCTACTCAACTCTCTCTAACAAGATACCTCTCTACTCAACTCTCTCTCTAACAAGATACCTCTCTACTCAACTCTCTCTATCAAGATACCTCTCTACTCAACTCTCTCTAACAAGATACCTCTCTACTCAACTCTCTCTAACAAGATACCTCTCTACTCAACTCTATCTAACAAGAACCTCTCTACTCAACTCTCTCTCTAACAAGATACCTCTCTACTCAACTCTCTCTAACAAGATACCTCTCTACTCAACTCTCTCTAACAAGATACCTCTCTACTCAACTCTCTCTAACAAGATACCTCTCTACTCAACTCTCTCTCTCTCTAACAAGATAACCTATCTACTCAACTCTCTCTCTCTAACAAGATACCTCTCTACTCAACTCTCTCTAACAAGATACCTCTCTACTCAACTCTCTCTCTAACAAGATACCTCTCTACTCAATCTCTCTAACAAGATAACTCTCTACTCAACTCTCTCTCTAACAAGATACCTCTCTACTCAACTCCCTCTAATAAGATACCTCTCTACTCAACTCTCTCTCTAACAAGATACCTCTCTACTCAACTCTCTCTCTAATAAGATACCTCTATACTCAACTCTCTCTAACAAGATACCTCTCTACTCAATTCTCTCTAACAAGATACCTCTCTACTCAACTCTCTCTAACAAATACCTCTCTACTCAACTCTCTCTCTAACAAGATACCTCTATACTTAACTCTCTCTAATAAGATACCTCTCTACTCAACTCTATCTAACAAGATACCTCTCTACTCAACTCTCTCTCTAACAAGATACCTCTCTACTCAACTCTCTCTAACAAGATACCTCTCTACTCAACTCTCTCTAATAAGATACCTCTCTACTCAACTCTCTCTAACAAGATACCTCTCTACTCAACTCTCTCTCTCTAACAAGATACCTCTCTACTCAACTCTCTCTCTAACAAGATACCTCTCTACTCAACTCTCTCTCTAATAAGATACCTCTCTACTCAACTCTCTCTAACAAGATACCTCTCTACTCAACTCTCTCTAACAAGATACCTCTCTACTCAACTCTCTCTCTAACAAGATACCTCTCTACTCAACTCTCTCTAACAAGATACCTCTCTACTCAACTCTCTCTAACAAGATACCTCTCTACTCAACTCTCTCTAACAAGATACCTCTCTACTCAACTCTATCTAACAAGAACCTCTCTACTCAACTCTCTCTCTAACAAGATACCTCTCTACTCAACTCTCTCTAACAAGATACCTCTCTACTCAACTCTCTATAACAAGATACCTCTCTACTCAACTCTCTCTAACAAGATACCTCTCTACTCAACTATCTCTCTCTCTCTAACAAGATTCCTCTCTACTCAACTCTCTCTAACAAGATACCTCTCTACACAACTCTCTCTAACAAGATACCTCTCTACTCAACTCTCTCTCTAACAAGATACCTCTCTACTCAACTCTCTCTAACAAGATACCTCTCTACTCAACTCTCTCTAACAAGATACCTCTCTACTCAACTCTCTCTCTCTAACAAGATACCTCTCTACTCAACTCTCTCTCTAACAAGATACCTCTCTACTCAACTCTCTCTCTAACAAGATACCTCTCTACTCAACTCTCTCTAACAAGATACCTCTCTACTCAACTCTCTCTAACAAGATGCCTCTCTACTCAACTATCTCTAACAAGATACCTCTCTACTCAACTCTCTTTCTCTCTAACAAGATACCTCTCTACTCAACTCTCTCTAACAAGATACCTCTCTACTCTCTCTCTCTCTAACAAGATACCTCTCTACTCAACTCTCTCTCTAACAAGATACCTCTCTACTCAACTCTCTCTAATAATATACCTCTCTACTCAACTCTCTCTCTAACAAGATACCTCTCTACTCAACTCTCTCTAATAAGATACCTCTCTACTCAACTCTCTCTCTAATAAGATACCTCTCTACTTAACTCTCTCTAACAAGATACCTCTCTACTCAACTCTATCTAACAAGATACCTCTCTACTCAACTCTCTCTAACAAGATACCTCTCTACTCAACTCTCTCTCTCTAACAAGATACCTCTCTACTCAACTCTCTCTCTAACAAGATACCTCTCTACTCAACTCTCTCTCTAATAAGATACCTCTCTACTCAACTCTCTCTAACAAGATACCTCTCTACTCAACTCTATCTAACAAGATACCTCTCTACTCAACTCTCTCTAACAAGATACCTCTCTACTCAACTCTATCTAACAAGATACCTCTCTACTCAACTCTCTCTCAAACAAGATACCTCTCTACTCAACTCTCTCTAACAAGATACCTCTCTACTCAACTCTCTCTAACAAGATACCTCTCTACTCAACTCTCTCTAACAAGATACCTCTCTACTCAACTCTCTCTCTCTAACAAGATACCTCTCTACTCAACTCTCTCTCTAACAAGATACCTCTCTACTCAACTCTCTCTCTAATAAGATACCTCTCTACTCAACTCTCTCTAACAAGATACCTCTCTACTCAACTCTATCTAACAAGATACCTCTCTACTCAACTCTCTCTAACAAGATACCTCTCTACTCAACTCTCTCTCTCTCTAACAATATACCTCTCTACTCAACTCTCTCTAACAAGATACCTCTCTACTCAACTCTCTCTAACAAGATACCTCTCTACTCAACTCTCTCTAACACGATACCTCTCTACTCATCTCTCTCTAACAAGATACCTCTCTACTCAACTCTCTCTAACAAGATACCTCTCTACTCAACTCTCTCTAACAAGATACCTCTCTACTCAACTCTCTTTCTCTCTAACAAGATACCTCTCTACTCAACTCTCTCTAACAAGATACCTCTCTACTCAATTATCTCTCTAACAAGATACCTCTCTAGTCAACTCTCTCTAACAAGATACCTCTCTACTCAACTCTCTCTCTCTCTAACAATATACCTCTCTACTCAACTCTCTCTAACAAGATACCTCTCTACTCAACTCTCTCTAACAAGATACCTCTCTACTCAACTCTCTCTAACACGATACCTCTCTACTCATCTCTCTCTAACAAGATACCTCTCTACTCAACTCTCTCTAACAAGATACCTCTCTACTCAACTCTCTCTAACAAGATACCTCTCTACTCAACTCTCTTT